>VXCM01001515.1:0-12799 GCA_014773175.1 Lucifuga dentata | reverse complement strand
ACAGCTGAAAAGATAAATATACTTATCAAAGTGTATATCAAAGTATATCAAAAGTGTATATCAAAAGGAAAAGGACAAAAAGTGAATGACTCTGCTGCTGCTTTTTCTTGTTTTTCATCAGAAAGTGAGTGATTGATCAATAATGCCGTTGGTGTGAGTGTTGGGGTGGCGAGCAGGGTGGGACCTTGTCAAGCTGAGGTTTGCTGGCTTTTGTGGAGTGTGACAGCTCTGAATGGGAGCTAGAGTGTGTATGTCACACATACACACACACACACACACACACACACACATACACACACACACACACACACACAGATGTGAAAAGAGATCTTGTCAAATGGGCTTTTGTGAACACTGTTCTTGAATAATCACCAACAAGCACATACACACACAAAGATCATTCAGACTTGCAAAAATGCACTACAATTTTCATTATCACACATACAGCCTCTGTGTGTGTGCATGTGTGTGAGTGAAGATCACTGATGTGTGACCAAAGCTGGATCAAACTAATTAAACATACAGTAATGGTAATGATTAAGACCCATTTGTTATTTGGAGGAAACACAGAGGCCCTTAACCCTGCCATCTCCCACCCCCCNACCCCCCACTTGGGTCATGCATGGTCGAGTGACACAAGGCTAAGTCTTTATTATTTGTTTATTTAGTCTTTATTATTATACTTTCTATGTCTTTAATAAATATTTCTGTTCATACATGCAACAGTATATGTTTATACATGCAACACTGCTTTACGCTATGAATCCAGAGTAAAGCAGTGTCATGCATCATCCTTTTTTCAGCTCTCCATGCTGACTTACTTTAAAGTTATTCTACCGAAATAATTTTATAAGCTAAATCCTTTGCATGTGTTCCCTGTCTTTTAATGGATTTCATAATCATAGAACATTTGATTGAGGCATCACTTGCAGAGCATTTAAATCAAAATGTATACCATTACTCTACCATAAATGCATACAGTTTGTGCCCAAGTGGCTCCAGTGAAAGTCTAAGTTAACATATTGAATTTATTATTGATTGACTTGAGCTTCCCTGAACCCTTTTTTTATCTGCCAGTTTACTGCCAGTTTTTAATGTAAGGGACCTAGATGAAGATCCTCAGCCATCCAGGCGGGTAGATACAGTATATGAAAGCTGAGTCAAGTCAACCGGATTCAAATTTTTAATTATGAAATGTTTCACCATTCATCCAAATGGCTTCTCAATCAGAAAAGAATGCAAAGAAGGATGTTAAACCTCCAGTAACTATGGTGTCAATTCACAGCAAACCTGCAATTCCAAATAATAGATGATTAGAATAGAATAAATACATTACAAAAATTTGAATAATGCATGTTGTAAAATGTATTATTCAAGTTTCAGCCAATGAATAAATTTCAAATCCTTAAATTTTAGTGGTCCCCTGGTTGGGTGCAGGATCTGTCCCCAAATTTATTTGGAAGGGAAGACAGAAAAAATGTTTAAAACATACAGTCGTAGAGCTTAAGTACTTTGACTCTGACCCTTTGAAAATATATCTTGAAAATACAAACATATTTACAACATAACGTGTATATGGATTGTATATATTGGGTTCAAATGTGCAGGATCACCGGTAGTATGGTCCTTTAACTTTAACCCACCACAACCAAAAAATCATGCTGATGAGAGTTAAGAAAGCGGTTCAGTGGCTATTCAGCTACAATTCCTTCCAGCCTTGTTCAAATTATGGCCTTTAGGTTTAAAAACTGTCAATAGGCTGTGCCTCAAATATGTCGTAGTGCTGTTTAATAGGATGTAGCAAAAAAAAAAAAAAGTGAGAGTGTCTACATGAATGAAACTGAGCTGGTGTGATCTCACTAACACAGCAGCAACCACATGATGTGCTCACTCCAATATGCACTGATTGTATGACAGTCACTGATAGGCCACAACAAGATGCTGTAGATTGGAGCTGCAACAAATTCAGACATTTTGTTTGCAAGCTGCAGCCACACTTTTTAATCAGATAGTAAAATGAATTTGTAAATGTGTTACTGGAGCCTGATATTATGCATCAAGTGCAAAACTTTCTTTTATCAAGTCTTTTTGTACTTTGTCTTTGATGTAAAATTATGCTTGATGCAAAATTCTGCTTTGATTTAGTGCAAACTTCAAGCTTCATGAATTAACAGTCAAAGATGTCAAAGTCAAATCAAAGTCAAAAACTAGTACTTTATATTCTTGGGGGTGTGTGTATCTGCTGTGTGTTTGCCAAGAATCTACTGGCAGGATGTCCTTTGCACAGTTTTATATAAACACTGCCCAAAACTCACTGACATCACTTTATCTTGTGTCAATTTATTTCACATATCAGAACATCATATGCTTTGATTGCTGCTGTCATAATCTGTAATCCACAGATGTAGGTGTGTCTGTCTATAATCTGACAGCAGATATCAGCCAGTCACTTTTCCTGATTTGTTGTGATACCCCTTTGCCTTGTGATAATGATACTGTATGCAGCAACATAATGTGATAGCAGAAAAGAAAGAAAACAAAAAGCTTCAGATTGGCAGCTTTAGTGGAGTGCAAACAAAATACATGCCAGTGGTGTGCATGTGTATGTGCTCACATGTGTGTTTGTGCCAAGAATCTGAACTCAGCATCATCGTGCCAAATGAATCCGTAGAGTAAAGCAGTGTCATACTGCAATGATCTTCTCCCTCTCTCACACACAAAGATATGCTTGACATCATGACACACAATCAAACATGCATAAGGCGCTCCATGGGAGTCATGTGAGTGAGGCAGGTGACATTAAGCCTAAATGGCAGCAGTGACATGCAGCCGTTATGATGTATCAGCGAGAAAATGCCTCAGTGAGCGTGCACTAAATGCTCAATGCATAAATAGAGAGGGTTAGAGAGCTGGAGAAATGAGTGGATTTAAGATGGCCACAGAGAGTGTTGATGTCTTAAAGTGTTTTGTAACAGAAAGTTTGACACTGGGAAAGAAGTCTGTGATTAAATAATAAAAGAGGGAGGTGGAAGAAGATTCTGCAACACAGTAATTGATAGTGAGTAGTTAAGTGGGGACATTTAGTATTGTGTTTAAGGAAAGGGGCAGAGAAAGACCATGTGTGTGTGTGTGTGTGTGTGTGTGTGTGTGTGTGTATGTTAGCAGGCAGGGACAGAAAGAATCAAATCTCTGCTAATAAATGGATTGAAAAGCTGTTAGGACATGAAAGCAAAGCGGTGTGCTTATCATCACAGATAAAACTTATTCAAGGCGAAGAAGGCAAAATACAGCCAGTAGCATGGAGATTAATCCACAGATAAGTTCTTTTAAGGCTCTATTTCTTTTTTTTCTTTTTTTTTTTTTNTTTTTTTTTTTTTTCATTTTACAAAAAGAACATGGACCCAGAACAGAATTGCATTTAATCCAAAGGCCTCACAGAGTAGTTTCACGTGGATGAAAGGTTTTTTGCACTCACATTTTGGATTCGCTAGTTGTAAGAGCCTCTGTTTCTGTGTGTGCACCATGCCCACTGTGTGTTTTTCATTTGTGCATTGTTGTCCTGCACAAGCCTTTTGTTATCTGAATGACTTTCACTGATTAAGTTTTGTTGCAGTTTTTTTAACTGTTTTATTGTGCATTTAAACCAGTATATATCCAAATTATTTATTATTTTTTTCAATTTATTGTTCTTTATATGTATCACTTCTTCCACAGCATGATATTTGTTTTTGTTGTATCAGTGTTTGTTTTGTAGTTTCTTGTAACAAATACTTTGTTTATTGCTGCATTTTATTAGACCTGAAGAAAATAAGCCTTGGGGGGCTCTGACAAACAATGTAATTAACTGAACAAAGCTAATAAGACTGCACTTTTCAATAAATACTCACAGATTGCTGTTATTTCCTGTAAAAAAATAATTGAACTGTAGGTTGAACCACCTGTATTTTGATTAAAAAAAAAAAAAAGTTTCCGTTGCAAGCTTAGTACATTCCTTTAATAGTACTTCAGTCTTTCCCACGCTTATAAGAATTAAGCAGATTTGTAGCTCAGAGCTGCAGTAGCAACCGTGGCTGAAGAGGAAAGAAAAGATGATTCGTGACAGAAACTCAGGCTTGATGAATAATAATCAAAGGCCATCACAGCACTGGTGGCTCATGAGTTCTTGAAATTACAGCACACATAAACCTTTCCTCTTTGTCTCTCTGTCATAAAGCATTCAGGTGGAATAAGGAGCTTGACATGATGATGATAACAGTAATCACACACCAGCACCCCAGGACAAGTTGCAACCATACAGCCCCACCCATCCACCCACACATTCAGACACAGTCACACACGTTGACAATAGTAATCAGAAATCAGGCATAGAGAGGTTGTTTTGTGTCAATGCATGTACAGCTATACAATACAAGAAATAAAAGTACTTTTCTGGTGCAGTGGTTGAACTGAATCTGTGCATAAGACCCGTTCTTGGTTTTGTCGATCTTCCCCTTTGTGTTAAATGTGTGTCTGTGTGTTTGTCCTTTTACAGCTTGTGCTTGCATGTTTTAACTGTGAAGCTTAGATTTTGGTGGCTGGGCTGTTTGCTTGATTTGATCACAAATAGTGCATGAAATTAAATTACACAATTAATTGTCAATTTAGAGTAATTTTATCAATCGGAACACCCACTCTCTCTCCCTAAGCCTCCCCCAAAATATGCTTAGACAGGATCTGGTTTTACATTAATAGTTGATGCACTTTTCACACTTCAGGAAGATGTGGTGCAAGTGGTGAAGGAACCTGGCAGCAGACCATGTTTCCTGATTCTATGGTGAACATAGATCAGCTTAGGAGGTGTGTTTGACTCCAAGTTAAGTGTGGCAAGTTGTGTGCAACCCTGCACACTCACAATGCATCTATTTGGTATTAGATGCACTGTGAATATCAAAGTAATGTACATAAACAAAGTGACTACATATTTTCTGTGGGCTATGATGTCTCAAGTGTCTGTTTAGCACGATTCTGAGGAATTTCACAGAAGTGGCTGATCCTTCAGTTTTCTCCAAAGATCCATACATTTGCATACAAGCAGTTATGTGTGTGTGTGTGCATGTGCATGTGTGCGCACAATGTTGTGTAATTTGTCCCGCTTTTGTCAAGTCAGGCCTTGATATGAGGAGCAAACCTTGACTCCATGTGTCAGCCAGTAGCAGACACTGCCCAGAATAGATGTCTTTGTCTCTGTCAGAATCCTTCAGGGGTGACAGGTGAACAGATGTCATTATAGAATCAGGTAACTGCTGCAGTTCTGCTGTATCATGTCCACTCAGTAAAATACCTAGGAAGCTTAGCTGCCTACTATACTGTATGATGATGTTGGTCGTCTTTGTTCTCTGTCTGCTTTTTTTGACTTTTTGAAAAAGGCTTGTTTTTTATTGACATAGACTGATGGATGTGTCCCAGACTGTACAGCCGTGTTTGTATGATCTTCAGACTTCAGAGAGAGAGAGAGAGAGAGAGAGAGAGAGAGAGAGAGAGAGAGAGAGAGAGAGAGAACCAAACAGAAATGTTCTTGTGAAGCTGGTCAGAAGTCAGATGAGTCTCTGCAGTGGCATTAAGAGAACGATGCCCTGATGACTGCCACCTACCATGTCTGTGTGCTTTGCTTTGGCATCAAGCTGTTACCAAGCTTGTGCTAACACACGTACACACAAACACATAGGGCGGCTTTGGATGTTAGTTGTTTTGTGCTTGTGTGTGTGTGTGTGTGTGTGTGTATGCGTGTGCGTGCGTGTGTGCATGTGTGTGTGAGCGAATGTATTGAATAGTTCCAAGCCCAGAGGAGTTGTGTCTAGTGTAAAGAGTCTGACCTTTTACTAATTAGCCTGAAACATCTGTCCAGACGGCTGCCTCAGGGAGGTCATAATAGAGAAGTGGAAACACCCACACACAGGGACACAGTCACACACACACACACACACATGCACGCACGCACGCACGCATGCACACACTTGGCATGTTCAAACTCACAGTCAAAGTTTTTCTCAAAATCCTGTGTGAAATTTGTTCAAAACATGTAATATGCTGCAAAGGAGTGGTGAAATGACAAAAAAAGACAAACAGAATGATGGAGAACATAAAAACAACTTCCTAAATCCTATCTTTCCTGCTTCCCTCTCTTTACTGTTCATTGCTTCTCTTTTAACCTTGATCCAACAGAAGGAAGGACTGAGGCTGAGAAAGATGAATGAGCTCCAGTATTCTAGTGATTCCCATTGTTGATTTCTTAGCATTGCTGCTATATAAAGTAACTGAGTCAGAGGGAGGAAGTGCAACTTGAAAACGACTGAGATGCTGACAGAAAAAAGACAAAGATCTTTGTCATCATCATTCTTCATCATTCTCCTTCTTCTCCTGCTCCTTGTCTGTGCCGTAACCATGTTTCCTGTAGACAGAATGTTTTACGGCAGCTGTCTGCATTATAATAATGAAGTTTTATGGAGACTCTGTGGGAGATTAAACCACTATTAGCCACGCGCCGTCACCCACTCCAGCTGTTGCCTTTTGTTTACGGCTAAAAAGTGTTTTATGACACAGTACTATAGTCACCTAGACAATTACATCTAATGATATACGGGTGGCACTGTATTTTTAAACGAGAAGTGGAGGAGGGAACATATAAGAGGAAAGCTGAGGTGTGGGCGTAGTCACAGAGTGTGAAGTGAGCAAAATTAAAGGACAGTAGAGATGACGGCATGAGGCAGGAGCAACAAGAACTAAGTACAAAGCATTAGTTAAGATTGGCAGGAAGATAATGAGAGATGACAGAGGCGAGAGGTAGAAACAAGGAGAAAGATGCTTTTAACAGAATAAAGTCTAAAGCAAAGTAACGAGACTCAACCCATAATTTTGTCTAAAACTAAATGAATGGGATGGAGTGACATGCCTTCAGATGGGCTTGCGGAGAGAGAGAGAGAGAGAGAGAGGATGAATAAAGAAACAGACAGATCAGGGAAAAACTGCACTATATGTTGTAGTTTCTAGTTTATTCTATCCATTGTCATGCATTCTATAGAAATAAATGACCTTCCTTTTCCAAGCAAATTCAGCACAGGCTGTAGCAGCAAGAAAAAAAAAAAAAAANAAAAAAAAAAAAAAAAGAAGCTTTTTTTTTAAACACAGTGTGCACTGATGTTGTAAACCCTTTCCTTTTTAAGTAAGAAAAGCCAAATTCAATGTTGATGATGAGTGAGTGAGGGATTTAACAGTCGATACAAGTTCAAGAAGCAGCCGTTTGTTCTCATCACATGTGCTTTGCTTGTTTGTGTCGCTGTTTGATAGAGAAAAAAGAGAAGTGATGAGGAGAGGAAAGATGGGAGAAACATCTTGTCATCATCTAAAGAGATTCTTGTAGCACCCCGTACCTGTCTGGGAGAATGATTGAGAAGAGGTGATAGACTTTGACACAGACTTCACTGATAACAGAGGCAGAAAAGGGGCACTTGGAGCAGAAAGTTCTCCATGAACAGATCGAAGAGATGTAACAGAAAGCTGCTGGTGATGGGAGAGTATCTATGTTCCCAGGGTCTTATGTTCCCCAGTTCAATATTCTGTTAACATACATTAAGGGTGTGTTAACAGAATAACCCTAACCCATTATGTGCTCTGTTAAGTTATATAGAGCTGGGAAACATAGGACCCTGGGAACATAGGAATGACTCACTGGTGTTGTGAAGGAGATGGGATGGTTTTATAGATGCTATATGACTGTAGATAGAAATTGCAAAATAGCAAACATTCTTATTGATTTATATTAAGACTTTAACATGATTTGTAATTTATAAGTGGGTTTAAGTATGCATATTGGTATGTTTAACAAAATTACATATGGGTAAGTACTGTATATGCTTGTAGTATATGTAAACCTGTAAATGCAGGTGTTTTCTCAGCCTGTGTGTGTATGTAAGCGCGGTGCTTTCAGCATGTGGGTGACCTTGCAATTCCTAACACTTATGGTTACTGCTTAGGAGCTGACACATGAATATTTCAGTTACACCATTAACAGTTCTTGGAATAGCTTTTTTTTTTTTTTTTAAANTTTTTTTTTTTTTTTTTAAACATACTTTTGAGACATTTTGAGACTGTTGATCTGTGGCTGCATAGGTGTTTGTACTCAAGTTTCCATCAAAACATTGTGGAAACTTTAAGCAAAATTCCAGAAGTTATTGAAAATAAATATATGCGCTTCCATCAACTGCTGTTTTATAGTTAAAAGACTGGCAGTAAGACATCTGCAACTCTCATATGTCATGGTATTGCATTGCTGCCTCCAACCCAATTTGACATTTTGGTATTTGGAGGAATTACTTTGTTTGTTCTGGTCACCTTCTGTGGAAATGTATCCTTTTTAGTTTTATTATTTTGGCTTTCTGATGGAGTGATGTAACAGTGAGTAGCAGCAACAGACTGATGCTGCATTTACAGAAAAGGAAGAAGTTGATCCCGTTATTCCCTTCAGCTTTTTGTCACACATTCTTCATTGATAAACAGAAGTTGTTTTTGTTTTTGTTTTATCCCAGTGATTTTTATTTTTTAGGTACCTGGTATATCCATTCATGTGATTATACACAAAATGTGCAATTTAATAATGTTTTGTGTGTGTGTGTGTGTGTGTGTGTGTGTGTGTGTGTGTGTGTGTGTGTGTGTGTGTGTTAGAGACAGACAGAAATTATATTTAAATGAAGTGGAAAAATCTCTAAGTTGGAAAATGAATGATTTCCATTTTCTTGTGATGTAGAGATTAAAAATGAGCGTGTGTATTTGTGCAAGTTTGAGTGATTACATTATGTTTGTCAGTGTTCTTTCAAATGCAGCTACTGTAAGCCTGACAATGTTTGCTTGGTTGGAAAAGATTTTCCACTGATACCCTGAATGTGTTTGACACATTTTTTCTCAAATTTCTTATCTCGTGTTTTTTTTTTTTTNTTTTTTTTTTTTTTTCATAATATTCAGATATAATAAATCATATTATGATTTTAACCAGATTTAGCCAGCCAGATTTATTTTGGAAGGTAACAGCTGAGAAATTGTGCAGAACGAAACAGCCTCTCCTCCCTCTTCTAATAAGGAATTATTAAAAAAAAAAAAAAAGAAACTTGGGTCTTTAAATGCTGCATCTCCTGCTTCTGAACCATGATGTGTGTGTGTCTGTACCTCCTTATTTCCACTTATCAATGATATTTTTACTATACTTTCTAAATGCTAAACTTTGCTGAAATTGTGTGTGTTTTGTTTTGTTGCAGGTGGTGGAGACTAACCTGGTGGCCTTTGATTGTCATTGGATCCTGATTAATGAGGTGGGTGCCTTAGACATGATTTGTGGATCCGATAATGGGTGTGTCCTCAGTTCAATACATTATTTCAAATACCCTGTAAATATTTAAGATCTCTCATTTTGTCTGATTTATTTTGAAGGAGAGAGAAATATATTTAAAATGTCTCTTTATCCAATAAGATAAAAACGTAATTTTTACTCCAAGTAAGGCAATAAATCTATTTTTTTTCAAAGATCATGTTAATGCCATATTTAGATTAAAATTAGCATAAATCAGCATATGCTCACTCTGAGTAAAACACCTAGATTAGGCGATACTGATTTTTTTCAACCATGTAAATGTTATAATTGTAGTAAGCCATCCTTCACATTCCTTTTCCTCACTTGGCAGACTCTCCTCATACTCTGATTAAGTTACGCATCATGGATATTTGGCAAACGGCAGCAACCTATATGAATTCATCCATGTATTCAGTTTAATTGCATATTTGCCTTAATAGTGCAGAAAAACAGTGTACGTGTAAACAAGTTTGCTTACAAATATTTTTTTTAAATGCAGTGAAGAATAGTGTCTTTATCTGTTATATATTTATTGTATATACACAAACATTACATTTTCAAAGATGAAAAAGGAGACCTTGGCAGAATTAATTTCTCAGGTTCAAAATCACTGTCTGTTCTTAAATATTTAAATCTTTTTTGGATTGACAACAGCAGACAAGCTCCAACAGACCACAAAATGTTCTCACTGAGAAGATATTAGTGGGTTTTTGTCTTTTAATGCTTGTCTGTAGTTGTGACTTGTCCTTGTTTACACAGTTATTCGACCACTGGTCATAAGAAAAACATAATTAAAGTTTAATATTGACTGTTATTGACGAGTAATTTGGATCAATTTTGAATAGAAACACAACTTTGATTTTGCTTCATGAGAAGTGCCTTTTATAAAACCAGCTCTGTGTGTGTGTGTGTGTGTGTGTGNGGGTAGGGAGAGTGTTAGCATGGACTCCCTGCTGTGCTGTGTCAGTTCACTGGAATGCCCAAGGCTACCAAGACACACTCCTTGTATACATACCCTTCCACACACACACACACACACACCACTCACATTTGATGCAAAGCAAGAAAAAATTCTTAAGCATCTCTCTTCCACTGTCTCGCTTTCTCTCCCGGTTTCATTGTCAAATCATAGCCTGTAACCAAAATAATTCAGTTAAATGCTACAAGGCTCAGCAGTTCTTACTTACATGAATATGCATAGAGAGGTTTATGTTTAGAATGCATTGTACTAACATGAAGAGCAAATCATTGCTTTCTGTGGTTACTTTTTTGGATGTCAGTTTTAGGAAAATCAAGACTCTTTCCCTGTATGATCTGGATGAGAGGCTGCAGTAAGATTTTGATATTACACATAAGTAGCTGAGACAACCTTAGTGTGTTTCCTCAGTAAAGACTGGACTTCACCTCTGCACTGGGGATTAGCAGAGGTGAAACTGTGGATAAATGTGTCTAAGAACACCACTGATTTTTACACCTGGACTGTTGCAAACCTCTGGGTAGTTTATTCTTTCGAGCTTTAGCACCGCAGGCAGTGTATCATTTCTTGTCTGCTTGGTGATTAAATTCACATGTAGCTGCCTGATCAACTGCCTTCATTACTTTGCATCCTGTCAGGCATCTGCTCTTGTCTAACACTCTCCAAGCTTCCTGGCGGCTCCCTTCTCTTTGCTTCTTAGGAGGCTGAACATGTCATTGTGCAATCTTCATGCATGTCTGGCAGCATGTAGCACTACATCACTCTGTACCTGCTGCCTTTGAACAGTCAATTGTGAAAAGCAGTCTGGCAGGCCTGTGTTCCCCCAGTCATCAATATTTTAGCAGAGACATTGAACGACAGTATAAGTCCTCATGATTATTAAATACAGTTAATAGATATAAAGAATTCAAGCAAAATGTATGAGAAAGAAACTGCATCTGGGTGCAAATCAACTTTCTTTTTGTCTCTTTCTGTTCTTCTTTCTTTCTGAGTCACAAGGTTTTATAACATTCGCAACCTAAATTTTCTTAGTAGATTTCAGCCTGTTAATAATTGGCTATGGGCTACCATGTAATCCTTATTCCAAAAAGGCTTTTTTTTTTTTTTNTTTTTTTTTTTTTTTGTTTGTTTTTTTTTCCCAACTGTCCAGTAGTATTCTGGGAACAAACAGAGGTAAAATGTTTATTAGACATTTTTAATTTGTATGCATGTTAATAGTTAGAATCCCAAATGCTCCACCATCCCAAGACTCACTTTCCACCATTTGTATTCAACAGTTGCCAGCTTATTAGATTTTCATGATGCTCTCAGGATCTGAATCATACTCTGTATCTCCCCAAACACCTTCTCGTGTCACATTTTAGATCATAATTTAAATCAAGACTCAGTGAAGGAAAGTGTTATGATAGAGAAACTGAAAGAGTTGGCTCTGCTCTCTTGTCTTGCTCCTTTTCTGTTCAAGTGAACCATACAAATGTTACAGTCTGATTGTGATGCTTAGATGTAAATATATCCCTCCACATTAATTTCCTAAAATATCTTTGCTTCAAAGGTTGTTGTAGTTGCTAAGAAAAGCAGTAGCGTATCTTTGCCATAACTATTGTACTAGTATCTATTATTTGCAATAATTTTGCTGTAAGAGAAGAAAGAAAATCAGACATGAATTCAGAGGAAATGGATGAAGAAAAAAGGAGAAATGGAGTGAAAAAGACATATGCCCAGAGCAACAGGAAGGAAAAAAGAGAGCTGCTGGAGAATTAGGAAGAACAAGTAAGGAGTTTAAGGTGTAATAATAAGTTTGTGTTGACATACAAAAGACACTTAAAATGTTCACAAAAAAAAAAAAATTGAAATCTCTTTTAAAGCCTCCCACAGACTGTCATCTTGAGAGAATTGTGNCAAAAAAAAAAAAATTGAAATCTCTTTTAAAGCCTCCCACAGACTGTCATCTTGAGAGAATTGTGGTGTATTCCTTCTTTGTCAGTACAAAATGGTGAGACTCACAATTTGACTGCTGCTATGGCTCATGTCTAGAAATCGACAAAATGGATGACTGAAGTTGATGATGGGATTCTGCCTGCATACGTAATTTTTTCCTGCTTGTTGCAGTGCTACGATTCACCAGCCATTTATCACACAATCTGATATGCATCAAACACTGTACATTCTAACACAGATTACAACTTAGATTTTATTATGTCCATCTCACAATGTGACATGCAGTGAATTCACAAGATCATACCATTGTGCAGTTTACAATTGGCATTGCGGTGTCTGTACTTACAAAACATATGGAGTTCCTATGATTAATTCTGCAAAAGGTTATGGTTAAAAAAAAAATCTAATAGAAAAAGTGTCATAATTAAATCCAACGAGAAGTTTGAGCAGAAGATTATGGAGGCTCTTCCTTAACACTCTTAAGAAAAGGTCCTTTTTTTTTTTTTTTT
>VXCM01001514.1:31691-66574 GCA_014773175.1 Lucifuga dentata | reverse complement strand
TTGCTGTTTAACACATTGCATACTCTAACCTATCCTTCATTTCATGGAACAATTAAAAAACATCAAACTTTAAAAAGTTTAAATAAATTATGTCAAATAATTGTGTTTCTGGTTAATGCGAAGTTCAGTTTTCTACGAATGCAATCCAAGATATGGAAACATTGGTACAGTTGTTTATTCTAAATATGTGTTCTGTTGTTTTTTGTACTTCTGTTTTTATGTGAATTTTATGTTGTGTCTTTTTTATGGACCAAGAGTCTAAAATAAAAGCTCTACTCTACTCTACTCAATAAATTAAGTCATAAATGCATAGTTTTACAAATGTACCTGTAATTCTTCTCAATCTGCTGAAAGCTGGGCTGTCTGTATGAACTGGCTGTAGGATGGGGGGGAGGAGCAGCAGATCACATGATGTGTGTGCTCAGCTATATAGAGTCCTGAGTGCTGCAGCAGCAGGGCAGAAATGGTTCAGCATGATAATAAATCTTCAGATAAATTAAAAAATGAGTGACCTGAGAGTCGATACTGTGTATGGTGGCCACTGAGGTGGCCAGGCTTTTGTCTATGGTGGCCATGGCCACCATGGGCCACCACCACCCCTGGCTCCGCCACTGGACAGTTTTACCTCTTAAGATTGCTAAAATTATTTTTTTTAAAAACTACAAATTCCAAATATCGTTTTGTTTTTGGTTTCCTGTAAAACTTGCAAAACAGCACCTACTGAATATCTCTTTTGCTCTGAAACTTCTACGGTAGCTAAGTTGGGTTTCTGTGAGTCTTTTAGCAGCAGTTTCTGATCATTACTGGCCTCAAATGTTGAATGACTTCAGAATCAGCAGAAGTTCAGTAGCGATGTGATTAGTCATCGCTGTGTTACTCAGGCAGGGGCAGCTCATGGATATTTTGGGTCCTTTTGTTAATAAGATGTGTCATGCTGTCATGCTGACCTCAGAGGACATGACATTTCAGAAGTCAGCACAATATATTTGGTGTGTGTGTGTGTGTGTGTGTGTGTGTGTGTGTGTGTGTCTTTCACTTCATAAAATCCACTTTTCCTCTAATTTCTTGTAATCATATTTCAGCTGTTTTATTGTCTTGGGAAACATGTTTTTGCCTCTGCACTTTAAGTCTTCTACTTCAGTTTAAAAGGCTGGTTTGTTTGATTTATTTTTAATTGTTGTACTCTTGGATTTCTGTCTTTTTGGTTTTTTTTTTTTTTTTTTTTTTGTACTGTTTGCTTATCCTTATTCATTTTTATTGTAGCAGTAGAGCAGCAGATAGAAATTGGAGTTATGGGTCATTTGCGTGTACATTCTCATAAAACAGAGTAAAATGTAATTTTGAATAAAATGCTAGTCTCTGGTGCTTTGTCCTGTAATTCAAGTACAATATTATACCCATTGTTATAAATTCGTAGCTTCATAAAAAAAAAGCACAGTGAGGTACTAAAGGCTACACATCTGGTCCCATGAGGGCTGAACATATGCCTGTAATGATGTTATTGACTCTTTTGGGTTCATTGTGTAAATTATCCTTTACATTAAGCTCCTTTAGGATGTAGCAGAGGGTGGAAGATAAAGCAGAATATTGCTGCTTTCTCCTGGGTTTTTTCATCATTCCTTTCGTGTTTTTCCACTCCAGTTTCATCACTGGCACTTCAAGAATTCCACTATCAAGATGAATAGACCCATTTCTCTTTTCTTTCATTGGCCGGAGCGTCACAAAGACACTCTAGAGATAAAAAAAAAAGACCATTCAGCTCATTCTATGAGTTCCAAAGAGAAAATAGACTCTGGAACTGAAATAAAATTGAAAATCCACTTGTGTTCACTTGTTCTACCATCAAGTTCATGTCTTTTTTTTTTCTTGGAATATATTATATATTATATATTTTTGGTAACCTTGTATTTCTATAATTTCAACTTCTAAGAAGCTTAGAAGTCAGCATTTCTTTAATCTTGATCAAAATAACAAGTCCTCTCACCTTGTATTAATGTAAGATTAAATAAAATTACTAAATTCAGGACTTGGACTCCTGACCTCAGTATTTCTAAAACGCTGGACTCGTGTCTTCAGTCGTACAGTATTTCTAGAATCCTGGCTGCAGCCCTGCACCTCATTTACAACTTTGACAAATTACCACCATGTTAGCAGAAGAGAACATGATACTGACATCAGGCCAAACAACCCTGAAAAAATAGGAAATCATTACCAGTTATTGATGTAGAATACTTGACAGAAGAGCGGTCTCTGCGTCAGACAACCCAGGGTCGATCCTGTCTAGCATTTCCTCTTTTAACAAACGTGTCCCGTCCAGCTACTCACCAGACTGAAGGTTTCCTGGTAAAGCTGACCCCCTCCCCCTCACTCCGTCCTTATATATGGGAAGGATGCAGCCACCAGTGGCCTTGCACCTGTCCTCCTCTGCCCAGTGGACTTGTTCTCCATTAAAGCCTTGGCTCCTGCTGCTGCAGACGGGTCACGTTGGTCCAGTTGTACTGGGAGAAAGACGTTCGCATGAAGACTGTTGATGGGTTGAACTGGAGGACAAATAGCCTTTGGTGGGTTGAACCAGAGAAACTCCACAATTCCTCACAGTGCAGCCATTGAGTTTATTTTCAGAGCTGGGAACTAACTAAATATATTGACAAATGCACTTATGTTCTTTTCTCTTGAACAGTAACATACATGTTTTTAGATTTGTGCTTTGTCTGTTAGTTTGTTTTTTTTTTTAGGTCTTTTATCTTTATGTTTTGACAGTTTTAATGATCTTTTCTTGTCTCGTTCTGCTTTGCAATTGACAAGGAAGTCAAGGAAGTGAAGACTGAGTACTTGTTGCACAGAAGTCTATCACACACACACACACACACACACACACACACACACACACTGAGCAGCTGCAGCTTTGATCACACTGTAAAATGTGACAAGTTGATCTTACTTTAAAAAAAAAAATCTAGGAAACCAATTGCCTTGAAAAAGGTCAGTAAATATAACTATTAGTCTTAAGTTATGTTTACTTTATGTCTACTTGAACTTAATATATATAGTTATATTTACTGACCCTTTTCAAGGCAATCGGTTTCCTAGATTTTTTTTTAAAAGTAAGATCAACTTGTCACATTTTACAGTGCAGAACATCAGCGTTTAAGTGATGAATCATTTTTAGAGTGATGTTTTTTTTAAGCTCCCTGTCAGCATCAAACCAGGCAGGTAATCAAGTTTGCTGCTTCTTCGTCACGCACCAAAACAAAGAAAGAGCTGCAGGGGAGAGAAGTGGCAGCAAGAAAAAGGGTTTATGCAGAAAATATTACATGCTACACAGTTATGTAACTAACGTGTGTTAAATAAGCTATGAGCAGTGGAACATGCTTGGGTAATTGTGTAGGAATCAGAACAGCCGCAATCCCTACACGCATGGATGAAACTGGATTTGATAAATGATATTCCTGCACATTTGTATTTACTTTATTTGTCTTGTTTCATTTATTTATTTATTGTACTGTTTTATTGTTTCATCCTGGCTGTTACGGCTGCTTCTTATGTTATTCCTCTTCTTCTAGTTGTGCAGCACTTTGGTCAACAACCGCTGTCTTTAAACGTGCTTACCCGTACATGCTCCAATAAAAAACGGTATTCAAATAATGGATGATATCTAATTATAGTCGGGGGACAATGTCAATCAGAAGAAATAAAGGCCGGTCTCAAATAAAGGCGGGTTTGGCGTAGACAAATATTAGTGTAATCTGCTGCTGCCACCAGATGACAGCAGCTATGTCTGAAATACCAAACCGCTTTAAACCACTTTCCAACCGTCGTCCCTTCAGCCTGAAGGTGTGGCCGGGCTCAACGTGAAAAAAAGCGGTAAGCGTGTAGCCCGTCCCCGCCAAGGAGCGAGTGACGATCTGCTGTCATCACCAACCCGGAAAAGTGGGTAAAGCGGATGAAAATGAACCTTTATAAAAGCTTCATGGAGGTGTGTTCACACTGACATCTTCTCCCTTATGGTGTGGTTTTTATGGTTTTTATGCAGTTATGGGTTCATCCATCAGCAGTGGACACTGACAACCGCTATGAGGCTTTAGTTTCGGTTTCGCTTCACACCACACATCCATAAACAGCCATTACAGCGATGCTTCTTACTTTCAGCATGTCACCGCACTCATTGTTCCCAGATTATTTTAAAGGAAAACTGAAGGACTCTAACTATAACACAGCAGAAAACTTTGGTGAGAAGCATGGAGGTTATATAGCTTAAAATCAGAAATAAAGGCCTGCCTCTAATAAAGACCTGGTATGTGCAGTTGAGGGAAGTAAAGGCCCCGTCCACCATTTGAGCATTTATGGTAGGCTATATAAATAAAATTCATTTAACTTGACTTGGAGTAAATGGTTAGTATATTTAATTAGTGCACTTGTGTAAGTCTTTGTGTGTTTGATTACAGGTGTAAACTACACTATGTTTGTGTCGGACTCCCACCGGTGTTTGTGTCAGTGTGATCGGTCACAGTTCACTAAAGCTTTCAAAGAGCAAAAAGAGCTCTGACGCCATATCGATTGGAAAGGTCAATATTCGCTTTTTGCAGCATTGAGCCGTAACACAGCAGCACTTCAGCTGAGGATAGTGATAGTGAATTAAAATGCAAAAAGTTCCATCTCTGTCAGTCAAACTCTCTGTATACTGAAGCATGAACTAAATGTAATTCATCCTCATTCAGAAACTGTTCCACCGAGATTTTCAGCCTAATTGAAATTGAGTCCATAAAGCTCCGTTTCAGCTGAAGTGTCACATGTAACAGACATGTGACACATGTAGTTAGTGTGTATTATCACAGCAGAGACAAGAGGAAACCCAACTGTGGAAGTGTCAACGCACAAATCCGTGTCCTGTTACCATTTCAATCATGCTTCACTGTGTACAAACACACACAACACACACACACTGAAAAACAGCAATTCACACAGGTCTCAGAGTTATGTTTGAGATGATTCAGTCATATTTTTTGGCATTCAAAGAAATAAGATAAACCATCTGTACTAGATTATTAGACTTTTATCAAGAGAAATGGTTTTGATTTATCTGCTTGATTTTTCTAGAAATGATCATCAGGATCTGGAGACAAGATAGAAAAACGTGGATCAACGACCTAGAATCAGGAAAATAACACTTGAGTCGGGAAAATTCTTCCACATCTGATCATTTAAAGACCTTTAAAGAACAATTAAAGTCGTTTGAGGATTTTTTTTTTTATTTTTTTATTTTTGCTAAAAGAATTTTTCTAGAAGTGTCATTTTCTTGATTCTGCCTTATTCTGTCTTTCTGTTGTAGAAAATTAATGAAAAAGCTGAGTTATATTAGAGGCTGGTTGAAATAATGTTGTTTGAAGTAATAGTACTTTGAGGGCTGAATTATAGATATTAATAACTTCATTACAATGGAGATTTTTGCTGTGTACAGAGTATAAACTAGTTAATTTTTACTGCACATAAAACAGTTTAATTTCTTTTATTGTTAGGTGGTGAAACTGACTGCAGGGTAACCAGCAGGGGTCTGAGCTCATAAACCAGCAATATTAGTTTTTCAAATATATTTCAGTCTATTAACAATCTGCTGCTTCCAGAAGCTGTTTTCATAATTACCATGTCAGGATTATGGAATTATTTCCAGCTGCTTTTTTTTCCTCTCTCTCCCTGCAGTGTGATGCAGCTGAGTTTGTTATGTCTGTGAGTTATTCCGTCTGATCACTGTGAACACTGATTCTTTCTGGTCTGTGGGATTCAAAATATCTCACAAACCCAAACTGAAGCACTTCCTGCACTGCAAAAAATCCCCTTCATGAAGCAAACAAATTATTTTGATATTTTGTTCAATTACCTAGCATTAAGTAAAATTTAAAAAACAAAATGCCAAAGTAAAGTGTCAAAATTTCTTGAAACTAATGTAAATAAATCTAGCAACAACAAAGCGTATATGGACCATTCTACCCAATTAGTTCAAACTGCGGTCCCACTATATATGTATGTGTGTGTGTGTGTGTGTGTATTTAACAAAACAATTAAATATTCAGACCTTAGATATTTACTAAGATTAGGTTATGATCTATTTAAACCCAACACATTAAATGAGATAAATAAGCTCAATATATATACAAAATCATTATTTATAGGGTACTTCCTGATGGGAAGTGGCTGTCCCAAACCCTGACCCCTAAATATAAATTTATGTATATAACATTTTAAAAAAATTTAAAACTTTTTTCACTGGTGTTCTTTAAAAGACCTTTTTGATTTCTTTTAAACATAAGTTGAAAGATTTAGATTTATTGTGGGTTTAATTTTTAAATTTAAAAACTTGACTCAAAAAATGTTATTCCCCGTTTTGATGTCACTACAGAGGCGGAGCCTGATTTTAGCCACGCCCCCGCATTTTGACCAGGAAGTGACACTGCATCTGTCCCTAATGGCTGCACAGTGAGTAGTTAAATCCCATCATTTTGACGTAAATGTGTTCCAGCGTCTGAAAATCAATGTGTAACTTTAAGAATTGTTACTACTTAAACTATATTATCTGCAATTAAGTAAACTTTTTTGGGTTTTAATGCAAAATATTATGTTTTTATGTGTGTAAAACTGTGCAAAGCTGTGTTTGTTTGCCGTGTGCTTGCTAGGATTTTTTAGTTATGCTCATAATGAGCTAAAATTGTCACTACCGAAACATGGTAAAGTATTTTGGGAGAATAAAAACATTCCAAAACAGTCTGAAAATAAAATATAAAAACTGACTGTACATTTACTAGATATGTGTACATGTGTACTTTAGATGTGGTAATATATATATATATATATATATGTATATATATATATACACACACACGCGCGCACACACACAGGCAAAGTTTTGGGAAGAAAACTTAACAAATTTCAAAATATTTCTAATTCTGACTTTGAAACAGTTTGGTAGAATGGTCCATATCTGACCATAAAACTATAGAAATTCAAGTTAAATATGTTTGTAATTTGATTATTTGTGGGTTTTTTGGGGTCATTCAAATATTTATGTGCCAGATTTGTTTATGATTCATCTTGAATCAAGAATTTTGCTTTCACTAGAGGTCTTCATGAGTCCACTTGATTCTTTGGAGCCAAGACCTGACCCAGGAGTCAGGTCAGGTTCAAACTATATAAAACTCAAAACCCTGTGCTGTTTCCTGAGGTCTCACCCTCTGTCAGCTCTGATCATGTGGTCGTCATATTCATCCAGGATAAAATGCAGGTTTTTACAGGAGACAGGAAGCATGATCTGCACACGCCCACGATAAAACAAATGCTTTATCCTTCTCCACAGTAACATAAAATGAAGTCATTGTGAGCCTTAAAGATGCATCAGAAAGCCTTATATAGTTATTTCTGTCTGACTTGCATACATCGTGGTATTTTGTTTATCTTCATCTCAGAAACTCAACCCTTGTTTGTGGGTTTTTATCAGGTATGTGCCACTTCAAAGTAAGATGTAAAGAGACTAACAAAATCAGCATCGCATCAAGACGTGTAGTGTGAATGTCGACATGGATCCAGGTCGAGCTTCTGGCTCGGATTGAATCTTGATGCCGCCTAATCTTTACAAGGCCGTTGAGTCTTTAGGAGTCTAGAGAGGAGAGAGTCGGTATGTGCAGCTGCTGAGGTGCAGAGTGAGCGTGGCTCCTCTGGGTGCTGTTAAAGTTTGGCCTGATGCCTGTTTCAGGCCTCTGCTCTCCTCCTGCATCACCCACAGGGGACAGCAGGAAAATCCTGAGCTGCAGACCAACATGGACAGGAGGACGGCTGTTTAAATTCCATTCCTGCTCATCAGAAAATGGACTGAACAGAAAATGGTCAGTACGATAATCTGTGAAATATCCAGAGGCGAGCCAAATATTCTGTAGTCTCGTGAACCTTTCTAGTAAAATATCTTACAATAGGGTAAAGCAAAAATGACAAATGAATTTCTTGAAACTAGCTTAGAAATACTGTATTAACGCTTCTCTCAAGGCAAAGACTAAAAGACTCCTTAACAGATGTTTGGATGTGAGGGAACATGGTTGAGTGATTTTATTTCCACTTAACGACACGTTAAATCTGGTGCTGCATTTTGTGAAATACCCCCAGAAAACAACGTAAGGCTTGTTAAAAATTCTTCAAATTGGTTTAAAATAATCCAAGTCATCTCATCATCTTGCAAAGTCATCTCTCATGATATCGATGTGTAAACCATACAGTCCACTTGTCAAACTGTTTCTAGTCAGATTGAGTTAAAAAGAAAACAAAAAAAACACAGACTGAATAACTTAGCAAGACTAAAACAAGTCAAATTATCAAGAAATTAGTCTAATATTTTAGTTTGCAGGATGCTTGAATAGATTATTTTCCTTTGATAAACAACAATAATATTGAATCAGATCTTGAGGCTTTATTGAATTCCTCTTTTCGCAGCTTATCTTTATATTCTTCCTTTCCTCACCACAAAATGGAGATATTTAATTTGGTCAGCATGACATGATCTGCATGAAGCTCCTCTGCATGATTAGATTTTCAAGATAAACTGAATTTGATGATAAATTACAATTCCATACTGGATTAAATCCAGCTCTTGTCACGGTGTAAGGTGATGGGAAAGCAAATCTCTCTGCTCACTTTTCACCTCCCAAGTCCATCTTATTCTCCTTTCTGTTTCCACGGAAACAGCAGACATGCAACATAATGTATCAGAGTGGAATATGAAGTGAAACGAGGAGGAGGAGGAGGAGGAGGAGTGAGAGGATTTAAGAGGAATATTCCTGCTGGAAAAATCAAATGGCCAAAGTAGTTTCCTGTATGTATTCCGCGTGTATATTTTGTGGTATTTTATCATCTTCCTGAGGTCTTATTCATCAAACCTTTCCCTGTTTTAAATATTAAATGAAATCAGGCAGAGGTGACTTGCTGTACACCATCTCCTCTTTTTAATCATCCTCATTTACTGTCTCCGCAGGAAGACGAGAGAGGAAACAGCCAATCACGTTCACAGTCTGAACACGTAAACATAAACACACGCTTCATCTGAATATGTCCTACATGTAAGACACGAGGTTGAAGCTTTGACTCGGTTGTGACTGGATCGGAATCTAGCATCCGGTAACCAGGCTACACGGGAGATTTAAGTTTATTAAAGTTATTAAATCTGAAAACGTTTATGCGATAATTAAAGATTTATATGGGACGTATTCTCCAGATTTCCATGTTCATATTTTCATTTAGTGTTATTTTGAAGCCTTTACAATTCCTTAATGTGCAAAAGAAAAACCCCTCTTTATCCTTGTTGCAGCACCACTGTGCACACTAAGTGAAAACAGGTACTGTTTTTTTATGCACCCTACATGCACTCACACACACACTATATTACACTACAAACATGAGGGAAAATAACTAATAATGCAATATGTCACCCGAAACAGTTACCAGGTGAGCTTGTAGAGCAAACTTGTGTGCAAAAGAAATTGGTTTATGAGTTTGTAATGGAAATCAAACAAAGTATACATTTTGGCTGAAAATATTTTTTTAGAAGGTAAATAAGTGATAAATTCCATTTAAATGTAGCAACATTACAAAACTCGGACACCTAAGCGCAAAGTCTGAACATGGAAATTGAATTTGATCTCTCACAAAGCATCAGCCAAAAAAATTAATTTCCTCATTTTTTTTGTTTTGTTTTTTTATTATTGTTTTTTTTTTTATTTCTCAAGTTTTTTCTTTAACCTGATGTGTTCTTGGCAGCTACTTTAACAGCAGCTGCCAGAACAGCTTGTTCACACAGAGTATAGACAATCTGTGAGGCTGTATAATGTCTATTAAATAATAAATGATACATTACATAAGCAGCCATCCATGGAACAAAGAGTGGAGGACAAGACCCAGGACAAACGCTGCAAAAAGCAAGACTTTAAGAACGTCTCAAGATCACGTTTGAAGTGATTCAATCTTATTCTAATCAGAATAATTTTATCAAGCTTCTGCTCAAAATTATTAGACACTTTTAGATAATTGGCTGTAATTTGTTTTAGTTATTCTGTTTCTCAGAATCTAAAAAGTGAATTGGATGGTTTACACATTAATTTCAAGCATTAGTTATGAGAAAATAACAATCAGGCCAATCTAAAGAGTTATTAATGAGTCAGTTTGTCAGTTATTAAGTCCTATTAAGTCTGATTTCCTTCAATCAAGTGAAAAAAAATTTGCCAGTGAAGTGAGATTTTATTTGATTCTGTTTCCAATACAGTCAGTTTGTTGTAGGAATTTTAGAAGCGAGTATCAGGATCTGGAAACAAGACAGAATAAAGTCAGATCACTTCACTAAAATGAGGAAAATTTTCCTACACTTGGTTATCACATGATCCATTTTTGATCCTTCACACTTGCTGTAAACAACAAATAACTAAAGATAACTTGAAAACATTTACATTTGGCAGAAATGAAAAGATGCTTACAGGTCCTAAAATAAGCTGATAAAAGACAAATATTCTTCTTTCAAGCATCTTTAGCTTGAATATCTAAGATTCCATTGATTACACAAAACAGCAGATTAAATCAAATTGCTTATTTCTAATTTTAAGGTCAATATAGTAGCTTGATTTTTATTAATTTCATTGCAGCTTCACCTTTATGGAAGATATTTCTTTACTTGGCATAAGAAATTTTCATTAGATTATAGCAGCCTTATTTGCCTTATTTCTTGTAAAGGAGATTTGCATTGCAAAGAGTAAAGAACAGGGTGGGGGTGTCAAGATAGAAAATGAAAACCTGAACAAAGACAGATTTTTAGTTTGACTAGACATTTATTTTCCTTTGACGTTTCAGTCCTGTGTTGGTGAATAAGTATCATAGTAATGGTGGATGGTTCAGAAGGAGAAGTTGACTCCCTCTACTGCCAGGAATCCTGTCTGACTGGAAGAGGGATGAAGGGGGGGNAGGGGGCTTCATGTATGAACAGTAGGATTAGAGAGGGGAGAGTGTATGGCGGCGACTCCTGCTGCATGAGCCTTTTCCTGCACTTACATGACACGTCTTTTTATTTTTTTAATCTCTTTGTGAGTAAATAGTGTAGGTGAGGATGAGGATGGAGGAACAACTCACAACTCACAGCCGGGATGAAGATTCCTCGTGCTGAGAACACACTCAGTATTCACACTCATCATACCAAATTCATGGCACCAGCGTTTTCTTTGTTGCTGTTCTGTGATTAGACATTAGACTTACGTTAAGCTTACCGGATGATCGGATCGTGGAAATAGTTTGACTGAAAAGTCCTAAGCCCAATAAAGAAAGTGGTCAAGAACTCTTATTTTTTTGTTTTTTATTTTTTTTGCAGAAGTGATGTCATTCCTAATGTGTGTTTTTTGTTTGTTTGTTTTTTTGCACATTAGCTGCATTCCTTTGAGTTCATTGATTCTAACCTACAAGTTCCAGAGATCCCCAATTCCCCATAGCAACACAGCATTTATTTATTTATTTTTATTACTTATTTTTATCCCAATCTTTCTTTCTTTTGTTTTTAAGTATCACCAACTCTTCTTCTTTTTAACCTTTATTTCAGTCAGGAGTTGTTACCATGGTAACATTTGTGCTGTTTTCCCAAACTACCTCAACATTTGCCGTGTTGGGGTTAATTGATAAGTTATGAGCCTGAACATAAAACTAAGCAGGGCTGGAATATTTTTTGTTGTTGTTGTGTGTTACTAACTTTAAGTGAACAAACTTGGTCAGCATGTAGTGATTATATACCTGTTGGCTGCTGTTTATGATTGTGGTTTTGAACTATTTTAGCTCCCACCCCACTCACCTGATGTTGCCCCCTCAAACATTTACCTCATTCCAAATATGAAAAAGGAACAGATTAGGCCTATCCAATAAATACTATAATAAATAGAAAATAATTGTAGTTTACCAGTAAAAAAACAAAAAAAAACTTTCCGCATTCTGAAAATTCAAAGAATTTTCACAGAGAATTCAAATTCATGGTTGATGCACCTGCTTCTTTCAGCAATTAAATATAGAAACTTAGTCACTTTTGTTGAAAAAAAAAAAAACAACTTTATAATCTGTCTGCATATCTNCCCCCCCCACACACACACACACACACACGCAGACTGAGTGCAAAAACCCACTCCGTAAATTGTATTTGGGCGCATTACCGGCCAAGATGGCGCTCTTGCTGTCAGCACCGTGGACAGCTCCGCGGCTCTGAGAGGACCCGTCTGATGCTGAAGGTTTGGAAGGAGAAATCTGATTCGGAGTTCAGATGAGTTCGGCTTTGTTCGGGTCTCTGCGCGCTATTTGGAACACCAAATTCTGGATCGGCTATCCTCCGTCCTCCTCATCCTCCTCTTATCCTTCTGCACAGACTACGAGCAATCTGACACCTCAGGAGGAGAATAAAGAGAGGAGGTAAAAAGCTTTGACTTCATCCACCGAAACCCAGGAGCTGCTGCGCGTTTCCGTTTAAATCACACCGGGAGGAGAAATGGAGACGCGCTTTGAGCGATCAGCAGGAGGAATGGAAGGAGAAACGAGGCTGTGTGTGAGAAACACTGCTGCCTAGTTTGCTGCCCTCCAGTCCCGCAGTTTTCTCCCTTCGTGACGCCGACGTGTCCTTAGCGTGGAAGATGCTGGTGCTGCTGGTGTCCTCAGCGGTTTTCAGCCGCGGCTTTGCTCTGAGCTCCCATTTCGACTCAGGTGAGCCACATTCCGCTGCTGCTAACCGCACCGAATACCGGATCTGCTGCTGTTTAATAGGATTGGTTTTCAATATTTGCGTTCACATTATTGTTCATCTTCCGCATAATTTAGTAGACGATCACTATATATGTAGATATGATGTAATCTTCCCCATCGGCGATTGTCAATGACGTGTGAGTCTTTACACGCATGATTGTGTGTGTGTGTGTGTGTGTTAGCGTGAGACATTGGGATTTAAAAATGGAAAGCGAGGTGGAAAAAAATCAACTGTAACTTGCGTGCGTGTATGTGTGTCGGATGTGTAGCCTAATTATCAGTATTTTTAATAATAATAATATGACAAAAACTAGCCTAGTTTCGTTTTTGCAAAATCTCCAGATTGTCCTTTATCTCAAAGACAGTTGAACCTGCAGTACAAAAGTAGAGCTGAAGAAAAAAAAAAATCATAAATTCTATCTTATGGAAGATCGTGAATCAGGTCAGCTGTAGAATTTAAAAATGCAGCAGGTATAAAGGTGAAAGGTGAAGCTGAAGGTGAAATGAATTCTGGGAGTGGAGTAGCAGAGGCTTCCTCTAATTGGACTGTCAGGATTGTGTGTGTGTAGTTATTTAATTAGTGCTGGAAAAGAAGAGGATTACAAGACAATGAACAGAGCGCAGATTACGTTATTGTTGCTCACATCCTCACATATTACATGGTGAAATAATCAGAAAACGCTTCTGTCTTCCTGTGAAAACCAAATCTGGTGATTATTATCATGCAGCATAAGCAGCTATGTAGCCTGTCATTCAGATGGTTGCTATGGTGACTGAAGGCGCAGTCTCAGCTTTCTCAGAATGGTTTTACTCATAGAGCGCTGAAGCTTCTTCAGCAGCTGTACAGACATCAAAGCAGGGATACTGTATGCTTTTGTGGATTACGTGTGGCGTGTGGTATGGTGGGTGTCTGACACTACATACCATGCTGAAGTGCTGTCTTTTCTTCATCCTGCTCTCCTACCTTTTTCTGAAATGCTTTAATTGAATGTCATTTCCGTCTCAGCGTATCAGTCTATGCAGCCAATGGATAATAAAAGAGGCAAGAAATCAAAGCTTTCCATTTTTTCATGTCTCTCTTTTAGAAGTACCTTTTGGTGGATTCTTTACCTTCCTTCTTCCTTTTATTTTTTCTTATCTTCAATTACTTATTAGGAATAAAGTAGGAATTAAACTTTCACTTTCCTGTTCTGAGAAACCAGTCATCAGCCTGGAGCTGACCATGGTGCTGAAGTTATATTCATTGAGAGGCTTAAAGAGGGCATATTCTGCTTTTTGTAATTTTCCCTCATTCTACATTGGAGGTAATATAGCAGGGAGTGTGTCACAAAGGTGTCAAAACCTGAGCTTTATGTCATCCAGTCAGACAAACTTATAGGTGCTGACCTGCCCTGAAAGCTTCATTTTTAATTGGCCCTTTTCCTTCACACCTGGTTAGACATGCCCACCAAATACAAGACTAGCAAGCTAATGTTTGGTTAGGCATCGATGTTTCACAGCTTGGGCCTTATGCAGACGGCCAATCACAACAAAACAGCCTTTTTAGGAGAGCCATAAAAGACAGTACCTGAAATTACCTGTTTTCACTCTGTGTGCACAGTGGTGCAGCAGCAAATATTCCAGCACATTAAAACAATATTTAAACAACACAGTGCAATATTAACTCTGAGTTGTAGGAGGAAAAGTGTCTCAAAATTGTAGTGAGAGTTACAGTCCTTGAGTAAATGTACTTAGTTACTTTTTTAGCTGTGGGGAGGTGGAGCAGAGATGACATCAGAGCCCAGCAGCAGTATGATTAGCAGTAAAAGCAGGACTTGCTATGAGCGGTGGTGAGGGTGTTTTTACTGGCAGTGCTGGCCAGGTTCCCAGCCTCCAGCTTCATGTTTCTCTGCAGGCTCCCGGCTGTTCGTACATCAGCTCGGCTCTGATTATACGGAGAGAACACAGGAGGAGGAGGAACAGGGCGTGCTGCACTTTAGACCCCAGCGGAACTTCCTCTCTCTCTAGGCTAACGCTGGAGGACACTGGCAGGGAACCGGAGGAGCATGTAAACCCAGGAGAGAGGAGGTGTTTGGCAGGTAGTGATACATTTCCTCTGATACTGTAATTCAATTTTTAGTCGTACTTGTGTTAAGACAAAATAGGAAATTTAGGCATGTTGCTTTGGACTATGAGAATCTGACATCTGTCAAACAATTTTTTCATGATGTTTTTCCTCTAAGAAATAGGAAAATTAATAATTTGAAAAATTGATAGATCGATCGTTGCTCTAAAATCTGTTGGTCTTTTAAAACACTTTAAATAATGGCTAAAATGCCATATGACATTTAGCTAAAACAAGGCTGAGATGCAAGGTTTTACTTACAACAGCAATATTATAATAGTTCATCTGATTTTAAACATAAAATGTGAATCTGCAAAGCTAACTAGAAACTATATATGTCAGATAAATGTATTGGAGCAATAATTTTTAATGTTTCCCGAAGAAATGTAGTGGAGGAAAAGTAGAAAGTCTCCAAAAATGGAAATACTCAAAGGTACTAGTGTTTCAAAACTTAATTAGGTTCAGTAAATACTTAATTATTTCAACCTTTGCATTCATAGCTTGATCTTCCAGATTAATCTATGAATGCACTTACAGATTGTTCAAATAAGAAAACGATATTATATAGATAATATGATTATTTTTAGCCTTAGATGGTTCTATAGTCATGGTCACAGCCATAGTTTATTTCTGTATATGAAGAGCAGAGATGGAGAAAGAGGGAAGAGGAGAAGGTGAGACGGTACATTATTTATAATAAACATACAGCAGACAGTAATGGTTTGAGTGAACTGGATGCTTGCACAATAAATGCTGTAGTGTTGGCAAGAGGCTTGTATGTATTGATGGAGTGAGTGTGTGTGTGTGTGTGTGTGTGTGTGNGTGGTACAAATCTATTGAGAGAATTTGGAAACAAGCCAGTTGCAGCAGTTCATCTTCCTCTTCCAGCTTTCTCCTCTCATCCACAGATGCTCCTGTTAGATAGACTCAGTCATTTGAGCAGATGAAAGGACTTAAGTTGTGAATTTGTTGGAGTTTTTGTGTTTCTCTGTAGTGTTTTTCTATTCAGAACATAATCCTTTCCTCTGCTATAAGCACAAAATAACTTTAGTCAAGCCGCTGCAGAGAAGCTTCAGATTGCTAATAGCTGCTCTGTGAGTGTGTGTGTGGGTGTGTGTGTGTGTTCTGTGTGTATGAATATGTGTTTGTTGGATTTTAATGTACTGTCTGAAGAAGCTAAAAGCTAAAGAGGAAAGTACTAATGCAATTATACCACCAGGTACGCGACCCAATTCAGATTTTTGCTGACATGGCACGTATTAGATTTGTGTTTTGAACAGTAAAAAAAGCACATGGAATCAGATATTCTCACTAATGTTTTTGGGCCACATTCACATGTGGGAATAAATCTGAAATGAATCGGGACTTGGAGAACTTCTGCGTTGTTTACCTAGTTGGAAGAAAATTAGGAACTGAATTCAGAATACTATGCAACACAAACAGCTTTGGTACTTTAATAGCTCCATGCAGCACAAAGGAAAGTATCGATGAATTGACAAGCTTGTACAACACAACAGCTACCACTTTGCATCTGTCCCTCAGTGTTTCTAAACTGCTGAGTGTTTATTGAACATCAACATTTAAGCCTGAATGGGAGTCCATCTTTCTTTGGAAAAGAGTTTTATAGAGTGGTAAATATCAACAGAACTTGAAAAAGACAAAGCTTGACTTCATCCAGAGCGATTATACTTTCACCAAGGCCCAAAGCCAGACTTTTAAAGGATTCATCATGCAAATTCATTGTACAGCAGCATTGTGGACGTAATCTTCCTCTGGATCTACATCCATAACTGTTATCAAAGCAGCTGAATCATCATCATCTTTGTGACATATTGATGGTAGTCGAATGTTCCTGGCCTTATTTGTTAATGTACAGTGAAGCCATAAATCTGACCCGAGCAAATATCTGATCATATCTGGATCTGGGTTAAATTACACCTGCTGATAGTCTGTCATAAAATACATGTGCCTGAAATCTTTTTTCAACAAGAGTGGTGTCCTCCTTTTTGAAAAATGGACAAATCCTGATCACAATCCTGATCTGTCTTAAAATCTAAAGTTTATCTGCTAAATTTCCTCAAAATCCGCCTGTTATGTTTTGAGATACTGCTGGACAAACAGCATTAAAAACACAAATTCCTTGGTAAAGGTAAAAAAAAAAAAAAAAANAAAAAAAAAAAAAAAAAAGGAACAATAGTCAGAATCAGGATTTCATAAGAACCAGAATTAATTAGCAGAAACTGAATCCAAACATGATTTTTTTTTTCTTTGTTCATTTGGTACTAGCATTAATCACAGTGTACCACAGTGATTCGGGTTATTATTCCTTAAGTCCATCACTGATCCCCAAAACTAGAAATAAACCCACAGACTATAAATATACAAGTCAGATAAACAGGAAAAAAAGATAAATAACAATACACTCATTATAAAAAGATTGAATAATTAATGCATCTAAATGTTAACTGACTCTGGGATTGTGTCCATAAGAGAATTGATCCCACAGTCCTGGGATCCATCACTTCCCCTCACAGAACATTGTTCCATCCATCCATAGCTTTACTTTTAAAGTGGAGAAATGTATGGCTGAACGGAAAGAAAACACAGTCATACAGTACAAAAACACACAGTGACGTTCCAAACTGCAGCCACATCGTACTTTTAGTTTTCAGTCGAATAATTCTCCCAAAATAAGCTACATGAGAGCTTTTTATTGTGAAATATGTGAATACTGGATAACTGTATTTTCAGGAGTGTGCTGATTCCAGCCTGGATTTTTATGTAGTCAAGCAGCATAAAAATACTACATATACCACTGTGTAAAACCCAGGACAATAGAGTGCTGAAGCCAGAGTTTTACTACAGCTTTTACTACAACGAGAGTCAAACCGCCATGTTTTATCTCCTAATCCTCCCATCGATTGTTGATCATCACAGGCAGGAGGAGAGTTTCAAGCAGAGAGTTCCAGACCGCCCCCTTCTCAGATTTCTGATGTATGATATCAGCAGTAGTGCCCTTGAGCAAGGTTTACTAGCCTGCCACTTCCATCCTGCTCTATCTGAGGCCTGAGTAATGGGATTTATAATGGACTGTGACATGAGTCACCTGTTCAGGTGCTCTCTGTGGTGCTTCTGTGTCTCCAGGCTGGATTCTCTTTCTCTGCCTCTCCTGATAAAGCCAACACATCACAGTGAAAGTCATGTTTGATCAGGGAGATTGCAGCACTGTTGACAAAATACTTGGTGTAACTAATAGGCATTTTGTCCTCTGAGCCAACCTGAGTATGTAGAATGAAAATTCTGCCCTGCTACAGGCAAATCCAGCTCGTAGGTGGAGGTAAACATGTCAAAACTGCAGCGGCGCCTCGCTTGTAAATGTGGTATAACGTTGTAGTGTGGTAAAAGGCGCCTCTTTTACCTGCGTTTGTAGTCAAGCCAAACAACCTCAGTTAGAAATGGTTCCTGACCCACCCCAAGCTCTATAAAAAGTCGAGGAAATGCCCCTAAACACCTTAAAGGACAATACTGGAAATTTTGCATGTTTATGTCCAATAAATATAACCGCATACAACAATTTTCCAAAGCATAAACCATATTTTAGCTTCCTGTTATTTTGGCAAATCCCCTAATCTTTCAAAATCAAATGATCAGGTGATGCACCCATCATAACGTTTCACCTGCTAACATATACAAATGTAGAAGGGACGGTATTTCTCGGTAAAAGCCGGACTATATTCCATGGCGGCAGCATACATTTTCTTCCATGCAGCTCCATGTTGGACCAGTTAAATAAAGTAACTGACAAAAAATTTAATAGATGTCATGTTGGCTCTGATGGATTACTTATTTTAAGCATGTTTCAAGTCTCTACAAGATACGTTTTACAGCATAGTGGAATGAACTGAAACCAATGGCTGTCTGGAATGTGGGAAAAACAGTTCTAATATTTACTGCTCCAGCAGTATGTTTTGGAAATGGTAGTCACAGATGTAACATTTTTGCAGATTGTACATATATTGGGCTCAAACATGCAAAACCACTGGTATGGTCCTTTAACATGTAAGGAGGAAAACTGGAAGAAACCAGGAGATTTAGACAAAGATTCCCTCTCCTCCCACGGCCAGGTGTGGTATAGTCAGGGGTGGCGCTAGGGGTGGGGTTATGGAGTTTAATGGATGAATTGGATGAATTATGGAGCTTAATGAATTGGAGCTTTATGGATGTTTTCCATAAAGCCCCAAATCTTTTTTTGTAATAGTGTGTTTTGAATTTTCTGTAGTGTTTTTGCAAATTACCACCTTGGTGATGAATTTGTTGTGAATGGATTGGTCAAACCCAATAGTGGATGGAACGGACTTAACACACCATATAGCCCCACTGTTTAGATCATTGTAAAGGTTTTCATTTTAAAAGATTTTAAACTTCATATAATTTTTTAAAAGATGTAACATGGTTTGTTACATTTCTTAAGCATTTCTCAAAATTTATATTTAGTTTGATAGATATAAAATAGCTTTGAACTGGGCTAAGATCTGGGCTAAACCCTGGAGCTTCACTAACCCTAGATCTGCCCCTGGGTATAGTAGCCATAGATGGAGAAACAGGAAATTTTAAAGAAGTCGTATAGGAATTGACCCTTTGCGAGGAATTAAAAGCGTCTGGAATTTTTACTTTACAAATTACATTGTACATTTTCATGGAATTAAGAGCACAGATGGCCTACAGAATTATTACAAATCACGAGGTCCCTGGGTTACATCAGTCCTGTGTGAATATGGCCAAAGAATTTTAACGTTTGTCCAGGAGAACACAGAGAAGTATAAGCTACAGGTTTTTTTTCATCGAAGCAGTCTTTGGGTTGACATACTGTATCGTCATCTTCATTTTTTTTTGTTCTTCCTCTTTCTTTTCTCTATCATCTTTACTGTCTGCTTTATTTTTCCCTCCCCATCTGTACGGAGATCTATCTGTCTCCCTGCCAGTCCCTGCAGCATCACAGCAGGCCGTTAAGCATGTGATTTAGAGGGATTCATCACCAGCCATGCTAGCCTGGCTGAGAAATGGAGCGATCGGTTCAGACTCCAGAGATTTCTGTGCTGAGAGAGAGGAGGAAGAGGAGGGAAGAGTGTCGATAAGAGCTTTCAGTGCAGAGAAAGGAGGAAGAGATCCTTTGGCAGGTGTATATTATTTTCTTCTTTTTTCCTGCAATTCGGTTTCTGATTTCTTGTGCGTGACCTTTGCTTGTTCCATATGATAATCTGCAGGACAATAAAGAGACAAATTACAAACTAGAAAGCAGGTTGTTGAATCTCCTCGTTGGTTGACCTGTAAGGTCAGTGACAAGACAAGTTTTTGATGCTGTAATGCAGCAGCAGATACTCCTACATGCTGTCTCCATGGTAACGCAGACGTCCTCATCTCTCAATCACTGTGTCATTCTTTTCAGGTTAATTCAGCATTTCAGAGCTCTGTGACCCATCAAGGTCTAAGCAGAATAATACAGATGAGTCTCTCTCTCTCTCTCCCTCTCTCTTTCTCTCTCTCTCTCTCTCTCTCTCTGTCTCTCTCTCTCTCTCCCTCTATATATTTGCACATGAGCAGGCTGACACACCACACGTGAGGTTGTTCTGCTCATTGCAGCTGGAGTGTGATTAGATATGCGTAGCAAAAGTGAGAGTGTGTGAATTTGTGTGTTTGCGTGTGTGTATGTGTGTGCATATACGAGAGAGTGAGAGAGTGTGTGCATATACGAGAGAAAGAGAGGAGAGGAGAGATTTGCTCTACTTTCAGTTTTGTGGTTCTTGTTGGTCATCCCATATTTAGAACATCAGTCTCACACACACACACACACACAGTCTCTAAGCACATTTTCTGTCTGTCTCTCTCTCTCTCTCTCTCTCTCTCTCTCTGTCTGTCTCGCNCTAAGCACATTTTCTGTCTGTCTCTCTCTCTCTCTCTCTCTCTCTCTCTCTGTCTGTCTCGCTCCACCACAAGCAGTAAAGCACATCCTGTAAATCCATACACTATGTTTTTAAGACGCCATGTTCACTTTTTTACTTTCTTGTTTGTATTTGTGAATTTATGAAGCACATGATGTATTTATCTGCATGAAATATGCTACTTAACAATTATTATTAGGTCTCATTATTTACAGCTTTGTCTCCTCAGTCTCATGAAACCAGATCATCCCAGTTATAGAAAACCCTGTACCTTATATTTTCTCCTTATTAAATACCATAATAATGCTATATTGTGGCTGTGAACAGGTCGTACCCAATCGACATCCCACTTCCTGTCTTGTAATACATAATGTTCCTGCAACCACTTTTCATGCAGCCACATTTAGAAACGAGACAGAGCCTGATATACTACAGGTGTCTCCATGGCAACAATGTTTCGAAACATCAGTGGGGGTTGGNTGGAGTGTGTTTGCTCCCTGTAATCATACATAATCACCATGAACACATATCACAAAGCTTCTGTCACTAATACTTGAACCGATAGTTCAGGCTGTGCAGCTTGTTTGTACGCTGACATTTTAAAGAAAAGACACTTGATAAGTTAAAAGGAACTTTAATGTCTTTGTACAGAGAAAAGCATCAAATTTAAGCTTTGACTCAGTATTTTTAGTATGCAAAACGACTGTCACTTCCCAATTTTGCTTTTTGCTATCGTTGAATATTCTGCAGCAGCGGTAATCATTATAAGTATTAAGATTTAAATAAATTGCTTTATTATCCATTGTCCAGAGTCATAAATCCTCGTATACCGGTTTGTCTGTAACATATTTTGGCTACAAAAATGAGGTTCCTATAATAGTAAAAATAGTATTTGTTCATAATGACTGAATCTGGTTCTCATTTGGGAACACACACCATCTGTGTTGCTGAAAGGGAACATATTGTGCTTTTAGTTATTTTCCTTCATTTTTATTTTATCATTGCAGAATAGGATGTAGCATTATTACGCATTATGACAGGATGCTGCATCACAAATAGACACCACATAGCCNAGAATAGGATGTAGCATTATTACGCATTATGACAGGATGCTGCATCACAAATAGACACCACATAGCCCAAATCAGTGTCTTTACCAAAGAAACAAGAACAAATTCACAACAACCATCATATTTACTCATATGACCAGCAAGCAAGCAAAAATGCCGTAAAACACAAATAACACAATCAGATTCAACAGGCTTCCTCACAGATTCCAGCCACATAAAAATCCATCAAAGCCACAGGTTTCAGTTCATTCTGGTACGCTATTAAAATCAACAAGTTGATACTTGAAACGTTCTTGGGATAGGTAATCCATCATCATGAACAAGACGTGTATTCAGGTTTTCTTTTTTTTTTTTTAGAAGTTGCATTATTTTAGTGTTTAAGTGCAATAAAAAGTATGGAGTGAATGTATCCCTCCACCGGAGAATATAGTCCCAAAAGAAGATCTGCGTTTATGGAAAATTTAAACAACTGTGACTTCATAAAGCTGTGTAACTATTAGCAGGAGAAACATGGATTTTTAAGGTGGGTGTATTGCTTGAATATTTGATTTTGAAAGACTAAGAGTTTTTGAGAAATATCAGGAAAGCTGAAAAACGACTTCATCCTTTGGGAAATGGTTGTCAGTGATGTAACATGTATGAAAATTGAATATATTAGGCTCAAACATGCAAACTGGATGGTATGGTCCTTTAAATCATTGCAAAGGTTTAAAAAATAGATCCCTAAATGAAAATAAGAGCTTAAAATAAGAACCTTTATTTATATTATCTAGACTTTATATATATATCTAGACTTTTTAAAACTGTGGTGACCAGTTGTGTTGTTGTTACATCAGTCATAAAGGTTGCATTCGGTTGTGTTTGTTAGTTAGTTAGTATAGGATTGATCAAAGCATTGTTAAGACATTCAATCAACTGTAAATTACTCCAGTACTGAGTATTACCATGTGAATTTATTTAGAAGAATCCATGCTAACAGTGTCAGTTTAAAAAAAATGAAAAGAAAATATTCGTTGATACATCGTTATTATATTATTCCTGCTTAATAATGACATCAGTATTGGCCCCAAAAATCAGTATCAGTAGTATCTAGTTTCTCGTACTCTGCTTATACATTATATAATAATGTAAATTATTACATTTTCAAAATTACATTAAGACTTTCCTATTTCCTCTAATGTTCCAGCTGTATATCATCTATCATATAAAGCATTTACTGTATGTGGAGGGCTTTCTATTAGAGTGTGTTTGTGCTGTGTGTGTAAGCCGCATCGCTTCTGTGTCGTGTGTGTGTGTGTGTGTGTGTTGTAATGAGCTGCACTGTGCTGCTCCTGTCAGGTGTGTATTATGTAACAAACCCTGTGTGGCATCTGTGATGTCACATCTGAGCATGTGCAGTCATGACCAACAGGGACGGAGGGCAGGAAGGATTTATTCTGCCTTGGTGGACTTGGGTGGGGNGGGATTGTGGAAGAAATACTCAAATCATTTACTTTAGTAAAAGTAAAAAATAGCCAAGTGGGAAAAACACAGACTTGTTGATTTCTATGGATACAACTGCTGAATTTAGACACAGCTGGAGAAGAAGAAAAGAAATTTAAAAAAATAATAAATGTGCATAAAGGGAAAACTGAAAACAATCCGTTTGTGTATGTGTGTGTGTGTGTGGTTGTGTGTGGTTGTGCATGTAATCATTTATCTTTTCTGCTCCATTGACTCAAACTTACTGTGGGTGAATCATCCAGATAAGAGATGTGCTCTGCTGGTTTTACCATGTAATGCGTGCATGTGTGTGTGTGTGTGTGTGTGTGTGTGTGTGTGTGTTTGTCCTTGTACAGTTTGTCAGACATTAGTGAACCTTTGCTTGCATTCAAAACTTTTCTGCATCTGCATAAAGGCTTTTTGTGTTTTTTTCATACTTCATTGATCATAGTTAAGCTCCATCACCCACAATCCTTTGCTTCTCTGCCGCTCTGCAGAGTACAAGGACATGATGAATGACTTTCACAATGCATCACGCTGTACAATATTTACAAGTTCACTTATTAAAATGAAGCCATTTGCTGTGCAAGGTGCGACTGATAAATTCTGAGCTTTAGTTATGCCTGTTAACTTATTGAAGTTGATAAAGTAAAAAACAAAAAAAAAAGATTGCTGCTTTAATTAGATGTTTGAATGCAGGATTTTTACTAGGATTTTTAATAAGTTTGTTTTTTTTAACGTGGTATTACTACTTTTACTTAAATAAATGGTTTGAATACTTTGTTCACTGGCAATGATAATATCTGCTACAATTAGTTATAAATATGACTTTGTCCTTTTATGACACTGGAATTGTACCATATTTATCATGTTTATCTACCTTCAAAGATGGCTAAATTCAATTCTTATTCTTTTATTTCTTATTCTTTTCATTTCATTCTACACTTCATGTTCTGTGGCTTTTTAATATTCCATTTTTAACCCTTCTTAAAAAAATTCTCAATCAATTTCTTGCTTTAGCTGCTTTTATTTTTTATTATTTTCATTCCATTCCACTCTTCATGTTCCGTAGCTTTTTAATATTCCATTTTTAACCCCATGTCTTGAAAAATTCTCAGTCAGTTTGTTGCTTTAGCTGCTGCTGCATAATTTCCCTACTGGGATCAATAAAATTTTATATTATCTCATCTTGCATACTTTATACATGCAATGCCAGCACAGTTAGCCTGCATGACATCTCATTTAAAATGTGACCTCAGAGGTCAATAATAAAAGACTCTCTCTCTCTCTCTCTCTCTCTCTGTCTTCACAAACAGACAAATTAGTTATGCGCGCTGCAATCAAACAGCTTCCACCCCTTTGTTGTTTCTCAGCAAGTTTTCTGCTCGTCATTGCAAAGCTACAAACAACAGGGTCTCTGCTGTTTATTATTGATTAATATTTTGATTAATTTAAAATATTAATTCATATTTTGTGTGTATTTGTCAATCACCTGTGAAGCACTTTGAGTTGCATTTACTTGTATGAAAGGTGCTATATAAATAAAGTTTGATTGATTGATTGATTTATCCACAACCGACCAATCAGGAGAGAGGAGAAACCTCCACATACAGAATCAATATTCCAGAATCCCCAGAACACACCCAGAGAACTTTTATTAGTGACGTATGAGTTAGTTAGTTAGTTAGTTAGTTCTTTGGTTTTTTTTTTTTTTTTNTTTTTTTTTTTTTTTTGGAAATTGTGTCTGTCAATCTTCACACTATAAATAACACTAACATTATAAATAGACAACACTGATTACACATATTACACACAGTTCATTTTGTTCAGGAATGATTCTTGATGATACGAATGATAAGTCCCACACACACACTCAGACTGAGCTATCGCATCACATTTATTTAGTTAGGCTTCATGGTTGTGGCTTTCATTTGCGTGTGCATGATCACAGAGTCTGTAAGGGTCCCATTTGCCATTTTAGGAGACACAAGAGTGTTTATGCGTGCCCTTGAGCAAAATCCATTCCACGGCGGTCTAAAAGCTCTGATTCTTTGCCTGACTGGCTGCGACCAATCATAGTGGAGCAAAATGAGGAGGGATACAGGAGGACTTTGCCAGATAAAACCAGATTATTTACATGCAAATAGGAAATAAATAGGGTTCCTTATGTTAACTTAATGTTAGATAGCTAGCTAGCCGCAGGAAATGATGGAGCTTCTTTGCTACCCGCAAGCAAGTTGTTTTGTTTTCAGCGTGGCAGCCCACAGGACCACGTTGCTTTTGTTATCTAAGTCTGGACTCTGAGGAGGACTGCAAGTGCTTAGACCACCTTTTAGGACAGGGAGTGAGTAAAATCAACCAGAAGAAGCCTCCGCAAAAGTCTCATCATCCTCAGGGACGCGAGGTCACAGTCACAAGGAGAGAAAACAGCAGCAAAGATGGAGGCAGCAAAAAAAGCAGTGACATTCATGTTTGCTGTGATGTGACGCTGGAGGGAGGCATGTAACAACATCACTTTTCTTCCCAGTGTGCAGTGACCTTTAATGTCTCACACACACACACACACACACACACACACACCTAGATACATCCTCTTTTCGGCTGAACGCCCACAGCTGATATATGAGTAGAAATATCCCAAAGTTGCTGACTCCTGAGCTTTGGAGATTTAAAGAACTATGTATCTTCTTCTCTGAATTTTCACCATTTTTTTCCCCTCTGAGAGTATTTGGGCATCAAGATCTGATCTGTAGAATAAATACAGATTTAGACTCGTGTGTGTGTATGTGTAAATAAAAATGTATTTCTATAGCACCTTTCAAGACAGGCATCACAAAGTGCTTTACAAAAAAAATGACAAGGCATAACAAAATTAAAACAATTGAAATTAAGAGTCAAATAAAAATAATTTAAAAAAACAAATTACGGAGTAAAACATAATCAGCAAATACAATAAATTAGGTAAAATGGTTCATTAACCCTATGCGAAAGCTGACCGAAACAAGTAGGTCTTGAGCGTCTTTTTAAAGGATCACACCACCCATTTTGCATGTTTGAGCCTAATATATTCAATTTTCATACATGTGACGTTACTGACAATCATTTCCCAAAGCATATTACTGGAATGGTGAATTAAAAATGTTTTTCCTACCTTCCAGACCACCACTGGTTTCAGTTCATTCTGGTACGAATTAAAATCAACTTGTTGATACTTGAAACGTTCTTGGGATAGGTAATCCATCATCACCAACAAGACGTATAGTCAGGGTTTTTCGAAGTCTCGTGATTTTAGTGTTTAAGCTCAATAAAAAGTGTGGAGTGAATGTATGTCTCCACCAGGGAATATAGTCCCAAAAGAAGACCTGTGATTATTGAAAAATTTAAACGACTGTGACTTCATAAGGTTGCATAACTATTAGCAGGAGAAACATGGATTTTTAAGGTGGGTGTATCACTTGAATATTTGATTATTTATCCTTTGAGAAATTATTGTCAGTAACGTTACATGTCTGAAAATTGAATATATTAGGCTCAAACATGCATAATGGGCTGTATGTTCCTTTAAAAGCATCCACAGTATCCACTGTTCTAATGTCCAAAGGCAGAGAGTTCCACAGTTTAGGGGCAACAATCTGAAACACACAATCTCTCTTAGTTTTAAGTCTGGAGCGTGGAACAAACAACAAGCCCTTATCAGATGACCTCAGAGACCTGTTGGTGACATCGGGTCGTAGTAGCTGAATAAGAACACAGGAGACTTACCTGAAAGGGCCGTAAAGGTCAGAACCAGAACCTTGAAATGAATTTGAAATTTGACAGGAATCCAATGCAGAGAAGTAAGGAGAGGTGTAATGTGTGTCATGTTGGAAGATCTGGTTAGAAGACTTGCAGCAGCATTTTGAACTATTTGCAGGCGATCCAGGGATGAAGAGTTTAGACAAGTAAAAAGAGAATTACAGTAATCCAGCCAAGAAGAAACAAATGCCTGGTTTATCATTTCCATCTCTGCATAGGATACAATGTGCCTGGGTTTGGCAATATTCCTTAGTGGAAAATCCAGAACATGTAAGGCAATTTACATGCTCATCTAGTCCCAGTGGGCAGCATTGTGTATATGTAAGTGAGTTATCTTAGCTATCTGTGCAGGAAGCCTCAGGTAAACGTCTGGAAACATTTATGAAATGCCTGCCAGATACTCCATCCACACGTGCTCACACACACCCAATTTAGTGAAACAAGAGAGCTAGAAGTGTTGACTCGTGTGATTCTGCAAATTATCGTCCTATTTGTTTGAGGTTGCTGAACACAGATAATATGGTGGCTCCAGGGAGACATGTTCTGCACTTAGTACCTCTGAATTACAGCTTCCTGTGTAATTATCTTACAGTACGTGGGCTGGATACTTATGAGGATAGAGGTACACCCAAATCCCACATGATATGAAAACATAATCCTCAAAATCCTTTGTGGGACCAATAAATACTTAAATACTTAAAGTGGAAGTAGTAATAGCACAAGTAAAAGCAAAGTTAAATACATTCATCTGTATTAGTATTTCCTGCATTTCTCAGAATAACATTCAACAGCAGCAAAACAGAAAGTGTGTAGGTGGATAGTGGTGATAGTGATCATATACTAAAGCAAGAAAAGCAGCCTAAAAATGCCCTGCGGCTACATTGAATTCTGTGATATTCCGGTTTAGAATTTATGAATAAAATAGAACAAATATCCTATTATTGTATGATAGACATCAAAACTTTACCTTCATTTTTCCTGTTTTAATAATTGATATTTTTCAGCAAAATCTCAGCCGAATGTGACATCACCTTTAATGCACAAAAGGAGAAAAGCTAAAAAAAAAAAAAAAAAAAACTAAATGGACCCATTCACAGTGCATCTTTAGCCATTTCCAGAAATATTAAATTTGTACAGTTTCTTTAAGAAATGTTTTCATCTTTTGTATTGTGGCAGTTTCTTTGAGGAGTGGACAGTGTACTTCCTTTCTGCAGGGTTAAGTTGTTCTTTGTATTGGCACAGCATCAGGCTGCATTAGGAGGGCATTTGAATTAGTCTGAATGGGATTCAAGGAAGAAGTTGCCATGGAAACCAGTTGATGTTTTTGCTCCTCGGCCTGTCCCTGCGTCAGAAGCCTTAGCAACCTATCGAGTTTTGCTGCCATTTGGTTTTATTGACACTCATATCAGTGATAACAAAAGCACATTTCTCTTTTTTTAGTGAAAATGAAGAAATGAAATATGATGGATAAAATATTTTATATATATGAAAGTCTGTCTCTCTAAAATAAATATCTTCATCATGAATAAATGAGCATAAAGAGGATTGTGTAAACGTTTAGGGTGCACTGGCAGATGTAAATGGCAGATTGGATTTTCTCTTTGCCCCCTAACACAGATTGTTCATGTTCTAGATCATCAGATTCATGCATTTCACATGTGATTGGTTCATATGGGCTTATTTAATCATCTCTAACACCCCCCACTCAACTCCCTCCCCATCTGTTTTTTTTAACCTGTCACCATCTTATATCTTCTGTGTTTTCAGCCGTGTTAGTAATGTAGCTCTGCTAGTAGTTCAAGGCTCAATCCCATTTCATACCTGACATGCTCTCCCTCCATGTGAGGGTTTGTTGCCTTATTAAAGGACAATACCGGTGAGTTAGCAGGTTTGAGACCAATATGTAGAACCCCCGTACATGTTACGTTAATGGCAGCTGTTTCCTGCAATACACTACTGCAGCGGTACATTTAAGAATTTTTTTTCCCTATGTTCCAGACTTCCATTAAAGGATCATACCGGCCATTTTGCATGTTTGAGCCTAATACATTCAATTTTCATACATGTTACGTTACTGACAATCATTTCCCAAAGGATGAAACTATATTTCAGCTTTCCTGATATTTTGCAAAATCTCTTAATCTTTCAAAATCAAATATTCAAGTGATACACCCACCTTAAAAATCTCCTGATAATAGTTACGCAGCTTTATGAAGTCACGGTCATTTAAATTTTTCACTAAACGCAGGTCTTCTTTTGGGTCTGTATTTCCTGGTGGAGACATACATTCACTCCACACTTTTTTTTATTGTGCTTAAATGCTAAGATTACAAAACTTCAAAAAAAAAAAAAAAAAANTCAACAAGTTGATTTTAATAGCGTACCAGAATGAACTGAAACCAATGGCAGTCTGGAAGGTAGGAAACAAATTTTTTAACTCACCATTCCAGTAGTATGCTTTGGGAAATTATTGTCAGCAACCTTACATGTATGAAAATTTAATATATTAGGCTCAAACATGCAAAATGGCTGGTATAGTCCTTTAAGTTCAGTTCATTCCAGCACGCTATAAAAATCAACTTGTAGAGAATTGAAATGGGCTTTAGATAAGCAATTCATCACCGCGAACATGGCATCTATTCAGTTTTTTTTTTTGTGTGTGTGTGTGTGTGTCAAAGTAATTTTATTTAATCGAGCCAGCATGAAGCTGCAAGGAAGATGATGTATGTCTCCGCCAGGGAATATAGTCCCAGGAGACCTTATTTGTTACCTTCTTTCCTTCCTTCCTTTATTCAAGTGATCTGAAAGCATATAAATCTGCCAAAGAGACACTGAAAGTAATTTCTAGTCTTGTTTTTTTATATTAATTATATTTTACTGCTAATATGCTTACCTTTAGTCAAGTAAAGTATTTTGACCTATTTTCTGCCACTAACATTGTCAGTCAATATTACTGATTCCTTATCTTATTCCTTAACTTTATTCCAGTATTAACTCAAACCTACATCAATTCCTAAGGTCAAACTGGTTCACATAAGACTAGAATAAGAAGCACACACATGTTATCGCACACACGTTAATGCACACATTAATACACACAAGTGTCAGGTGTGTCTGAGGTCACGGTGTCTCTAATGACTGTACTGCTTCACATTCTGATACCTTCCAGCTTCCATTATCCCCACAGCAAAAACTCATTTCTTCTTCTCCTGACACAGCAGGAGGACAGAGAAGACTTTCCATGGGATCTGTGTGAGCATTTGGCTGTGATTACATGCATGTTTTCACAGGGATTTAACATAATTCATACAGATGATTCATACAGATGTATGGTTTGGCCATGCCAGCATGTCTTTTCTTTCCAAAAGCAGACTTCCAAGAAGCAGTACTTAAGTCGATCTCGACAGGATCATAGATGATTTTGTGATTATTGCAACCAGAAGTGACTGAAATTTGCATGAAATTTTTGTCATTTGATGCGTTTTTGTTTTTGTTTTTTTACTTGTGTGAAATTGCACTAATTTACAAGCAGAGATTAGGTTTGACCTGGGGTTTTTATCCCTGTTTTGAAAAAATTGGAGCAAAAAATCATCTAGTCTGAGTTTGGAAATGAATTTTTTTGTCTTATATCCTGTTATGGTGTGTAGCGAGTGAAGAAGACTGACTGGCTTTGACAAAGCAAGGGGTGAATTTTAGGATGCAAAGTGTTAGCAAGGGGTGAATTTTAGGATGCAAAGTGTTAGATAATGGACGCAGTAAACAGCATTTTGGAAGGAAGATCTTCATGTCTGCCCTCTTTCCTCTCCGTCTCTTTCATCCATAATAGAAACGTGGATGTAAAAGCTTTGCTTTGGCTGTTTTCCAGCCCTTCAGGTGCTTTCACCTTTCTCTCCGCTGAGCTTTACATCATTTAGCTGAGGAGAGGACGGACACTCAGAGCTGCTAATGGGTGGAAGGTGACAGTGAACGGCAACGTTTCTTAATTAGTTTATTGAAATCAACTGGTCTTTTATCAAATCTTGCAATTTGAGAAGTATGCCACTTATCAATTTTCAGTTTAAATTTCCACTTACCACAAGTTCAAGTCGTAAAATGATTTTCAATTATTTCAATTAAAGTCTTGCTGATTGTTCACTAAATTCAGAAAATTTTGTTAGTCCAGAAATATTGTTTAGATATGAACATAAACTTTCTAGCACATATTTTGTTTGGATTCTGCAGAAACCATTATTTTATTTTATTATGGTGTAAATACAGTTACATACTGTGTGGTATTACTTTACTTGATTACTTTTCACTTTTACTCAAGTGTGATTTTGTTCATACTTTTGCTGATATAAAGTACGTTTCCTATAGTCATCGCGTGTTGTTTCAGGTTTAAAGCTCTCGGGAAGAAAGTGCTTCTGTGAACTGAATGACCTTTGGTGAAAAAACATTTGTCTCTGAGCTCGTTACGGCCAAAGAGGGAGATTCTCCATTAGCTTCTCTCTATTTCATTAAGATCAGCAGTCGATGGCATTGATTTCACACACGGCTGCAGAAAAAACCCAGCAGTGTGTTTGTGTGTTTGCAGGGCTCAGACATGGGTTGTTGAATCACCCATTAAAGAAATGTATAAAGGCAGGAAGAATTATTCCTGACCCACTCAGTCTGATAAGCACAGCAGCCTTACATGCATACATTCTCATTTCTTTATGTGTTAATTATGCTGCCGTCTGTTATCGCTGAAAAAGGACTATGATGTTTGATGTTTAATCCTCTGGAGTCTGAAGTCATTTTTAATAATTTTGCTTTTCATTAAACCTGTCTTACATTTACCACCTAAAAAAAGCTGCACTGTAAAAATCATTTATTATACAGGATGACAAATTTTGGCTTGTGAAAATCAGAACATTAGTTTGTTGTTTAAAAAACAATTTTGTACTTGTTTCTTGATGGGAAACAAGTGACACAAGAAATTTGTGACATAAATCTTAAAAAAAAAAAAATTAGAGAAAAAAGAAAATTATTGATTTGAGTAAGTTCTTGTCTACACATTTGTTTCCAGAGTAGCCTAATAATTTCTACAACAGTGGTTCTCAAACTGTGGTACATGTAATATAAATACTTATAAAAGTGAAAAGCAATTTTTCTTTTCATTTACATTCTCTTTTGCTTCTGACACCCAAAAGCAAACTTTTCTCTGATGGTATTTTCATGCTATTTTCTTATTTCCCTATTTTTTTCTGTTATTTTCTGTCCCTATTTTTCTCTATGAAAGAGAAGCAATTTTCAAACACTGAAGCTTTGAATCATCCTCAGTGTGAGCAGGATACACACTGCTGAATGAATAGTAAGATCTAGTTTTCAATTTTTGGGGCATTTTTCAGCAGCGGGTGATTTATTATTTTTTCATCCTGCCGTGGGTTCCGAAATGCAATGGTTACCACGGAAACAGATTGGACAGACAGCCATGCAGGGTCGCCTTCAGCTGTAAATCTCTCACATTGATTCATGCCAACAAGAGTGTCGAGGATACACACGTGCGCGTGTGCGTGCGCACACACACACACACACACACAGAGTCGTTTCTGCTGCCAGGTTGTGTGGATCCTCTGGAAGCTGCTGCTCTTAGTATAATTGGGCAGAGAGAGAGAAATCTGTGGGTTTTTCAATTCTTCCTGGCTGCATATTAAAGAGGAAATAATAATAATAATAATAATAATAAATGTTTAAAATTAACAATTAAATGCTGGATTAGCTGAACATCTGTGGGGTTCTTGGACAAGATACTCCAATTCTGAATGTCACGTGATTTTAATGAGCACTGTGTGAAATATGACAGACATGGGAAGTAACCATGTACAATTATGCAAATACTGTTCTTAAATTGTTTGGTTTTTTTTAGGTACTTTTTCTCTATTGCGGAGTCATATTGTACTTTTAACTCGACTACATACACACCTTTCTTTTTTCCTTCTTTCACATTTAGTTTCCTTCCTTCCTTCCATCTTTTCTTTCATTATGCATAATTTTTCTCAATTTCTAGCATAGTGATCTTGTTACTGAAAATCTGAAGAAAATTTCTGAAACTAAAGGTTAAAACAATCTCACCTTGCAGATTTTCAGAATCAGTAACAATCAAAATTACTTAAAAGTGACATATTATTCAGATTAACTTGTTCTTATTTTCATTTAGGGTTTATTTTGAAACTTTTTTAATGCTTTAATGTGCAAAAAATATATGTATTAATCCACTTCTGCTTTCCGTGTGCACACTGAGTGAAAACAAGGCTTTTTTTTAGTTACTACCTCTTTAAGAGCCCCTCTTGAAAAGCCTGCCCTCTTCTGATTGGCCAGCTGTGTCAGGCCTGAACAGGCAACACCCATTATTTATGTTTTCATCCAAATGTCATATTACCTGAAAAATTCTCTTAAAATAAATAAAGCAGCTTTAGATTGTCGTTTCTGTCACTGTAACACCCTTTCTGTCCTGCAGATGGTGCTTCGCTGAGCGAGCTGTCGTGGTCGTCATCCCTGGCTGTGGTGGCCATCTCCTTCTCGGGCCTCTTCACCTTCGTCTTCCTCATGCTGGCCTGCCTCTGCTGCAAGAAAGGCAAAATTGGTTTTAAGGTGGGAAACCGTGTAAAATTTTAAACCTCATCGCTCCAGTTCCACCTTAAATATGAAAAAAAATATATAAACACACACACAATCACACACCTGTACACGATACCATACACACGTACATATTCTTCAACCCCTTAGAATGTCAGCTACATAAGTTTTAAGATTTTACTCCACACTGAACTTGGGGGTTGATTGATAAGTACTGAGCCTAGCACACAAAGTTCAGGCCTACTTAGTTTCTTGTGTCAGGCTCAGAATTTATCAGTCAACCATAGAATATTTTCATAACTATGACTTAGCAACTCTTATGGTTTTCCTGTAAACATCCGTTAGTCTTGGTTTCTACTTTGAAGATGTAAATAACCTTCAGAGGGTCAGAATATGACCTTGATGCAGGTTTTCTTCACTGAGTTACACACAGTAAAGCACAATGTATAATTCATAAAGTTAAAAATAGTGAGTCATTATAGAAATCTGCGACTTCAGAGGCTTAAAGAATATTTTTATGAATAGATAAACACATTCAATCACATTATTGTAAACAGCCTCAACCTGAAAACTTCCTCACACAACGTTTGTAGCCATTAATGCAGAGCTCAGTGCAAACAAGTTGCAAGCAGAATAACACACAGAGGTGAACCAGGATCAGGATCAGGACTAGGCTAGGATTTTACAGGGAGACATGTAGGTTTTTTTTTTGTATTTTTTGTTTGTTTTTTTTTNTAGGCTAGGATTTTACAGGGAGACATGTAGGTTTTTTTTTTGTATTTTTTGTTTGTTTTTTTTTGTCATCAGCTTCAATGTGCAGAACCATTTCTGAGCAGACCAGGAAATGGGTCATGGCGCTGAAAAAAGTAGGACAGGGAAAGATTTGTGTGTGTGTGTGTGTGTGAATGTGAGTGTGTGTGCGCTACTCTATTTCTTTAATAATTTTTAAATTTTTTGTGTCAGTCTGCATGTCTCTCGTCCTCTTCTTTTTTCCCTTTCTGTTTGCCTCTCTTTCACTCCCCTCTTCACAGTCTGTCTCTCCCTCTCTCTCTCACTCCATCTTTCACACTCTCTCACCCCTCCTCTCTCTCTCTCTCTCTCTCTCTCTCTCTC
>VXCM01001514.1:0-28466 GCA_014773175.1 Lucifuga dentata | reverse complement strand
TGTGTGTGTGTGTGTGTGTGTGTGTGTGTGTTGCAGAGGGCTGCAGGAGGTCACATTTTTCCACAGTTGGGACCCTTCTGCTGTACAGAGAGTGTTTTATTCTGACATCCGGTCTGTGGATGAGGCCAGATTATCTCCTTCTTCTTCTTCTTCTTCTCTCTCTCTCTCTCTCTCTCCCCTCCCCCCCCCATCCTGTCTTCTCTCTGTCATCCAGCTCAGCCCTCCAACCTGGATAACACAGAGAAATCTGTTTATATGTCTTATACATTTAAAAGTGTTTCATCCAGACAGAAGTAGCAGCAGAGGATCATGCTGATTGGTAGTTTGCTTCCATGATCTTTGCAGGATACATAAATCTATTATATTAAGACTTTGTACAAGCATGAATTGTGCCAAATTTACGACAAGTCAAACTCATGACCACCAAGTTATTTACATTTACATCTATCATTTGTGCTGCTGCGCCACCTACAGGCCAAATACTCTCAAATTTTGCAGGAAGCAGGATTGTTGTACACAATTTGTGCTGTTTTTGTCACAACAATTTGTCAAATAGACCTGTAAGAATTTCACATTACAAATAAAAAGGTATGGAATATCAAAAAAATAGAACTTTGGGTGGGGTGGTGGGGTTATCCAAATATTTTGCTTTACAAATTTGGTTGAGAATGTATTAAATTTGTTGGTGGAAAAACAAAAATGGTGGGAAATCCGGTTTCTTTGTTCATTTCTCCTGCTATACAGTCTTTGTATGGACCATTTATGCATGTTTTTATGAATATTCCCTTTGTCCATTCAGGTATTTTCATATTCAAATGACAGAAAACAAACAAGCATGCTTGGTGAAAAAAGTAAATGAATTTATGCCAACTCTCCAGTCTGTGCTGTGTGTTCCAACAAAGACTCTCTCCCTAAAATCATCAGGACTTCCAGCTCGAGTATTAAAATGAGATTAGTCAGTCTAAAGCTAATAATCTTTGGACAAAGCAGAATTGTTGTTTTCTGTATAACATTCCAGCGTCTCTCACAACTCCAAAAGACATTGAATTCTGCCAAAACAGTTTCAGTTTGACTCATTTTTGTCTTGTTAAATGCTCAACTTTCCAAAGCCAAAATATCAAGATTTTTGTTGTATACAGATGACAGTATAGATGCATTCATAAATTAGACATCGTAGCAGAAGAAACATCACTGCTGGTCACAAAACAAAAAAATCTCCAGCGTGTTATTTGTTTGCCGCTCTAGTTTTTTTCTCTTAATTTGGATGATCTTTGACCTTTGCATCTACCATGCCTGTGTGTTCCAGGAATTTAAGAATGTGGATGGGGAGGAGTACCATGCTGATCTGTCCACTTTGGCCTCGCCGGCCTCCCAGAGCAGCCCAGAGGTCTACGTCCTGCCCCTCACGGAGGTCTCCCTGCCGGTGNTCGCCGGCCTCCCAGAGCAGCCCAGAGGTCTACGTCCTGCCCCTCACGGAGGTCTCCCTGCCGGTGGCCAAACAACCTGCCAGATCAGGTAGGCCAGATCAATCCCGCGTTGAGCAATACTCTGGATATTATTATTGAAGTGCTGATCCTACTGAGCATCAACACCCAATTCTGCAGCACTTAGTGGGGTTTCGCTGCTTGTTTTGGTTCTCTGGAACTTCGTATAGACAAAATCGTTGAGTCTCAGCACTCAATAAAGCATATAAAACCCAAAATGCAGCACAAAAAGACAGAGAACCAAAGTAGTTCAACATCTGGTCATAAAGACAGAGCTATTTATTCTTCTTTTAGCTAAAAGTGGAGAGAATTTTGGACTGACATTCATCAGGTGGACAGAAACATGCTGGGATGCTCATGTCATTCTGTGTTTGTTGGTTGTGTTGGGAGAGTTATTGACATAAAAACCTAATACGCCCTGTTTCCGTATGTTCATTTTGAAACCTTTGTGCCCTCTGGTGGTCAAACATTCCCTTGCAGCTTTAAACATGGCCCTTCCACATCTGTTTGCAGTTGTTACAGAAAATCTTTGTAATCCTCAAACTGTGTTTACAGAGATTTAAAACTTTTGTCCTGCTGTCAAAAGGGATAAAATATAAGATGATGTCAGGGGTGAAATGGGTGGCCGAGGAATTCATTCAATCATGATAATTGTTTTGGACAGTTTTATCAGCGCTTTTTAATTTTGTGAAGTGTTGGAAGTCTTGCAAGATCTTTGTGAACGTCCCATAGTTTTTTAAATGTAAATGCTTATCAAGGGTGTGCGAATCATATAAGAGCAAAGAAAGCTGTGTGTGTGTGTGTGTGTGTGTGTGTCTGGCATCAGTCACAGTTTGTCCCTAGTATGAACAACGCCCCAAGCACTGGCCTTAGTCAGCTGAGCCTCCACCTATCCCACAGCCCCTAAAATCCTGATGAACCCACAGAATAAACTCTGTGCACTTTAACTTTCATTCTCTCCCACAAGCATCTGCATGTTGCGTAATTGCGTCCAGGCGGCCAGCCTACACTGCTGCTTAACGGCATGTCAGGCACGCCAGAGCACAAACCCCCAATGAGAATCTCCCTCGTTCTTTCTGTCGCTTTCTCTCTCTCTCTCTCTGTTTCTATGTGACAATGCTCGGCATTGTGTGTTAATGCACGCGAGGCTGACAGCGAGAGATTCAGCCTGATAAACTTACGACACCAGAGTTGATGTTAATGAGTCATGCATATTTAGTTACCAAAGGGATCCGCCCCAAACACAAGGCTCTTATCTGCTTTGTTTTTACGTTAAATGCCTGTACGTGATGACACTCAGGCAGAGGGTGAATCCAGAGAATGAAAAGGAGTCAAAAGCTAAGATCCAGATTCAAGACTAAACCCAACATGTTGCACTTTTAGTTCTTTTCCCCTAATTTTTATTGTGTGATGTAGCAGGAAATATGCGTTGAAAGTCTCAAAATTTGAGATTGACTACAGAAATGTGAGTTAGACTGTAACATGTTGACGCCAACATGTTACACATTTGAACACATTACCTCAAATGGCATGTTTGTACTCATTGTGTTTAGTGGTGCTGCAGCAAATGAGAACAGAAGTGAGTCAGTGTGTATGTGTTTTTTTTTTTTTTTTTTTTTTGCAAATTACATCAAATGCAAAATAGACCGTAACTAAAAATCTGTTTTTGTTTTAAAAAATCGGTATATCCCCTTTAAATAACACTTTGATTACAGGTCTTGGCTTTGTCGATGAGTTTATGTCACAGTCTTGCTACTTTTACTTTCATAAATTTGAGCAGTTTTATTTCTTATAAATTTCCATGACTTTGTTTTTCCGAGTTTTATTGGCTGCAGTTTGGTGCCTTTTTTATCAAAGAGTTTGTCTTTTTTCCTGCATCCTTTCCTACTAATCCCTGTAATGATTCCTGAGAGATGAGGCAGATGGGTATTTAGCTGAAGTATGTAGCAGCTATGAGTAACTATTGTTGCTTTCAGCCAGTATTCCCTCCTCCTCCTCCTCCTCCCCCTGCTGAGCACTGGGGCTAATGATGAAGAACGGAGGACATGGATAGGTGGAGTTCCTGATGAGATGCCCAAACTGCGAGAGCTTGGATCGGTCCACGGCTTGCTCGGCCTCTGCGCAGGTCCCACCCTGATGCAGCTGTTGAGTGCTGCAGGCTGCAAAGCAAAACATTAATGCAGCTCACGCCCACTCACTCAGAGATCCAGCATGTATGTAGACAGCTGCACACATGTATGCACAAACACTGCAAAGAATCTCCTTCTTATCAAGAAACTCCTGTCTAGAAATGGAGTCCCAAATGGCCCGTTTTCATAAAAAACAGTGAAAATTTGAACTCATTTCTACTAAAGATCTACTTGTTTCAAGGAATTCCTAGAAATGAGTGTCAAACAGGACAGAATAGCTTTTATCGCTGCACTAGAATTAAGAAAATGAGACATTTGTTTTTAATTGGAAGCAGGTTATGATCTCACTGTTGCTCATTTATTTAGTCTATTAGTTGACTAAAATGACTTGATAACTGAGAATTTTAGCAGGAAAAATCCAGCTGATGTGCACATGTATTCCATGCATACTTCTGACAAATACTTCCACTTATCTGCTGAAAACACGGTACTCTGTATACATCAAACTCACCGACTAATCTTTTCTAATTGAGTTACACACCCAGCGGCAAATGTGACGATTGGATGTGGTTGATTGTTGGACAGCACTGCAGCTCCTCAGCGAGATGGACTGAAAGCAGGATAATGGGGATTCCATTTGTCTCTGAGTGATCTAGCTGTTGTGTGTCTCACTAAAGACTTCCTGACTCGCAGGGATTAAGAGAGACACATTCTGCAGAGAGATTCTCAGCAGCTCACAGCTCAGGAAGCCCAGACTGAGCTGTCAAATGGAAATTGAGTTAGTGTCTTCACTGTAAAGACATTTGAGAACTTAGCAGTGGAGTTGTCAGGGTGTTTTCACTCTGAAAGCGCAGACCTCCACCAAAGGCTGCAAAACCCGCTGAATTTATTATTTTAAAAAAATAAATAAAAAAGATTAATCTGCATCTGGATTTGGACAGCTTTTGGAGAATTCTTAAATCCTGTCTGGGAATGTAAAAGATTTGTAGGAGGAAAATTGGTTAAAATTTACAGTGAGTCAGACTTGTCACCACTAAGTTATGAGCATTTCGATTTAGCATGTTTTTGTAGTTGTCATCTAAAATTTAATGTAATTGTACAATAGGATAGGCCATGCCTGTAAGAATTTGGCACCCAATTACAGGTAAACAGTATGGACTAACAAAGACTAGCTATCAGTTGTTTTTTTTTGAAGAACTTGTCCATAATATGTTGGAATTGGGTGAGGATTGGTTGGAATTTGTCAAAAAAAAATTCAGAATAGTTGGAAATCCTGCTGATATCTATTCTGATATCAGAACCTGGAAAGTTGTCAGTCAATTTTCCTGAGTTCCGATCTAAACGTGTTCCAGTGCTTCTGCTCAGAAAATCATGGATGTCCACAGCAAGTTCATATTCACGTGGCTAGAATCAACCAAGCTATGTTTCAAATGTAAACTCCAGAGTTGTTACAAAACCTGTTTTTTTACAACACAAAAGCTACAGATCAAGTATAAGTCAAGTTTATCAAGTACAAAAGATGCAGAACAAAATCTGGGTATCATTCACTGTCTTATTGTTGTGACATCGGTGCATTAACGTCATATAAATCAGGTACGGTGGATCTTGCTCGAGGGGTTCCAATTGTGAATTTTGAGTTGAATGACCTTTCCGTTGTACTGTTCTGTGTCGGAGGTCAGGTTTGTCTGAGTTCTGAGTACAATGAATCACAGCATATGTTTTGACAGAAATTTGAAGGGCCTTTATGGATCAATCAAGGCTTCAGGAAGAAAGAATCTTGCTTGTAAGCTTCATGATTCAAGACTTATGACTCAAATCATAAAATGCTCCATAAATGGCCACATGGTGGTGCTGTTGCATCTGGATCTGCACCAAACAAAAACAAACTAGGTAATAAATATAAAATACACATACATAAGAATTAAGTTGTTTTTTGTTTTTTTTTTGCAACAACATCATGTTTCTCTTGGTCATTTGTTTCTTGCTCTGTTGTGCTTTTTGTCTCAATTTTAAATCCTCATTTTTTGTCTTAGTGTGCAGATGTTTGTTTTAGCATAAAATCACATTTAATTAAAATGATTAGTGGAAAAAGTTATAAACCGCAATATATGTTGGTACTGTTAAAAAATACATTTTAGCATCAAATCAAATACCCCCATTTTAACATACATATCGAGAATTTTTTTTATTAGCGTGTATGGTCGTTGTCGTATTGAATATCCAGAGCTGACAGAGAATAATGGTGTAGGTGGAACCCATTGTCTTCCACTGTCATTAACGCAGAGAATGTGGAGAATAGCTGCATTCTCCATGTTTGTGTGCTAACTGGTCCTAACTGGTGCCATGCAGCCCAGCAGCGAAACAATGGTGGTGATTCTGCTTTGGGAGTGGGTGAGTGGGTATTAAGGAATGAGCAGTCTGTGGAATAAGACAGGGGGGTGTCCAATATGGCTTCCACACAGTGAGTTGACTGTTTGGCATTGTGGAGGGGGAATGCAACGCCACAAAGCTCCGTCTGTCTTCATCTACGCCCACAATGGAACCATCATCATCAGAAAAAGATGCTGTAAAAAAAAAAAAAAAAAAAAAAAAAATCCTGCTAGAAACCATCAAAATCTGTCATCTAGATGAATTTTTCTAGATTTAAGTAATAAAATGCACCATTGGTTACCTGAAAATTACTTAGCAAGAGTCCTTGAAAAAGCATAGAGTCACCATGCTAAAACCTATCTGACCTTAAATAATGATTTACGCCTGTATAGCTTCATATACAGTAATATTTTAGAAATTTTGCCGTTTCTGACAAGCTTATAAACAATTTGAAAACACTGAAAAACACGGCCTCATCCTGTTTCCAGATACTGACGCTCATTTCTAGAAAATTACTGAAACAGGTTGAAATAATCAGATTCCACTTGTCTGAAGAAACCAGACTTTCAGGACTCAATACCAGACAAAATGACTTGATAAGAATTCTTGATTGGTCACATTGTTGAAACGATCTGTTCTTTTTTCCCCCTAGATGTTTGGGATATTAATTTCTCAACCATCTAATCTATTTTAAAACTATTTCTAGACAGCCATGCTGAATAACTTAGTAAGACGAATTAAGAATCCAAAACTTGGATGCGATTAAAATTAAGACTTTCTTGAATTCCTGATTTTACAGTGCAGAGAAGAGAGAGAGAGAGAGAGAGAGAGAGAGAGAGAGAGAGAGAGTGCAGAGGGGTGACGTTGCTGTCAGTCCGTCTCTTTCAGCTGAGCTGGGATAGGACGGTCGGTTGTAAAGACGGAGGTCATCAGTGGATGCTGACATTGACATGCATCAGGGAGGACGGAGACAGACAGACACAGTCAGCTCGATATAGGACAAGACTTTGGTCCTGTTTGTTGGGATGTTGATCATGGGAAATGTCCATTGGCATATACGGATTTCTCATTTTAGACGGGATCAACGTCAAACCGTAGGACAGAGGATGGATTCTATAGCTGCCACTTAAGAATGTGGGTGAGGTGTTTTGGTTTTTTTTGTTTGTTTTGTTTTTTTTTAGTTTTTCTTAGGATTTTAGACTTTTAACTTGTTATTAAGAGGGTATATGATGATTTTTAAACATATTGCAAAAAATAAAGTTTTAAAAATCATTTTGTCTGGATTTTATGTTATTATCTTGAAACCTGACAAGGCAATTGCAGCAGTAGAATCAAAACCACACACGCTTAATTCATTGGCAGATTTTTTTTTCTAGTTATAAGAAAATATACTATTTAGGACTTGATGACAGATAAAATGAAGTTTTTGGTAGTATATAGTGAAGTCAACATTTTCGTGTCATTTGTGTCCTAAATGTATTAATAAACCAGATAATCAACTTATTTTAAGAATTTTCTCAGAAGCGTATTTTTTTGGTTCTCGTCCAGTGATCTGCCTCATTCCGTCTTGTTTCCCTATCCTAACATTAATTTCTAGAAAGTTGATTTGTGTTGGAAACAGGTTGAAATAATCTCACTGCACTGGAAGGTTTTTTTTTTTTATTTTTTTTTAGTTGTTTTAATAGAAAAGGCCAAGTTGGACCGAGTCTAATCCATTCTGGTCCATTTGCTGTTGTCACTGGGGAATAAATCAGTTGATGTGTGTAAGAATTCTCATCTTTTGTCCTCCAATCTGTTAAAGATTATTTTCTAAATTTTTATTCGACAGAAACCAGACTTTTTCGATTAACATTAGCGAGCAAAGCAAATGCTTTTCTGTTTTTCATATGTTTATACATGAGAATTTATGTTCCTGCTGGTTTAAGGGGTTGCCTAGCAACAGAACCTGTGTATGATGATGGGCATCAATTGTTTGTGTGGTTAATTTAATCTTTGTTGGTTTCAGAAATCTTCAGGTCTCTTGTGAAAGAAAATGACTGTAAGACAAATAAGCAGCATCTTCTTTTTCTCTCCTTTTCCTGCAGTCCATCTCCTGAAATCAACAGATATCGGCCGCCACAGCCTTCTCTACCTGAAGGAGATCGGGAATGGCTGGTTTGGGAAGGTAAGCGACCAGATTGACAAAACTTACTTCCCAACCACCAGAACTTTCCTCAAGCCATGAACTCTCCGGGTGGACTTTGTAGTCCTGAACCTCATTTGGTCAAATGTAGCTTTCAAGCTGCTAAATCATGATTTATTGTCTCTAATTTGAATAACGGGACTGACACAAACGTGAACGTACTAAATCTGTCAGTCGCTCCTGCTTGTTTCCTGTTGGTGGTTTTACAGTTTGTCCTGCCGTCCCTGTAGACGCACGTGAGAGAGATGAAACAGCATCAGCGAGGTTCAAGTCTCAGCTGTTCCTCTTTGCCGTGATCTCACACACACTTAAAATAGACGACATGCTGCATTACTGTAACATGCCAGTGTGTGTTCCTCACGACTTTGGTGTCAGCTTGTCTCAGGAGTGACAGATTCTCAGCGTAAACTGTGCTGCTGAAATTTACAAAGCAAAGGCCTATGTTGTGCAGGTTGTTGTGGAGCCCTCTAGAGGTCATGATGGGTATTTCAGTGATTGAATTTTACTGAGCCCGATACAAGATGGGTTTGACTGAGGAGGAGGAGGAAACATCTTCAGATAATTATTTGTCTAAAGGGCATTGACTCTTATGATAAACTGAAGCCTTTTGGATTTTATGAAAAATATCATCTGACTCAACATCTGAACTAGCAGTAGATCCCAAAGTGAGGAACAACTAAAATCATCAACAAACCTTAGAAAATAATGTATGACATTCAGTTATATTGCACAATTATTATTATTAACTTTCTGTATAGTTCATAATGATTCTTATTTATCTTAACTTTACTCAGTCCAGCTTTAGGAAGAAAGGCAAAGGTATCTCAGAAAAATTCCCGCTGTGACCTGTAGCAGCTCTGTGGGTTATTGTGAAGCAGTGTGGTAACTTGTTTTTAATAATCAGATAACATATTGTTATTCTCTCCCCTTCTGTGTCTTTGTCTGTTTCTTCTCCTTTTGTATCTCATTCTGTCCATGAACACACACGTCTTTCCATCGTTGTATACATTGACTGGGTATGTCCATCTGTGTGTGTGTGTCTGTGTGTGTTTGTGACTGTTTGCGACTGTTGCATGGCTGCTTTTTTGTCTGTGTGGCTTGTTCTGTTTTTTGTGTAACGGTCACATGAATGTTTCCTCTGAATGTGTCTGTCTGTCTTCGCTTTGCGTACATGTTGTCTTATTCTGTTCCAGGTTTTGCTGGGGGAGGTGAATGTGGGTCTCAACACCACCCAGGTGGTGGTGAAGGAGCTCAAATCCAGCGCCAGGGTCCAGGACCAGATGCATTTCCTGGAGGAAGCACAGCCTTACCGGTACACGTTTCCCTCTGTTGCCTTTAAATCCACCTGTGTGTTTCTGATTTTTTTCAGCGTGGATGAAGAACTCATTTATTTAATTAAGAGTAATAATACTATTGTAGGAAAAATACTATAGTTTAAATAAAAGTACGTCCTACTTACTAGTGTTTTACAATTTTGACTTCACAATAGACAAGTGTAATCTAATCGGCCCAAACTGGCGAAATAGATTAATTCTGGTGAGAAATGACAGTTTTCCTAATTATTTAACATTAAATATCAGAATAATATGAATCATAATCATACTGCTTTCTGTTGATTTTTTTAAAATGATATTTTAACATTTAAAGACAGAATTTCTTAGAATATGTCAGAGCTTTATGTGGAGCAGACACTGATACAATCCAGTCGCACTTCTCTTATAAACCAGCAGAGGGCAGTCACAAATCTGCAGCCAGACAAACACGTTCATACATGCAGATGTTGTTCACATGAATAATACCTCTAAAACATCACTCAGCTTTCATATTTACTTGACAAGAGTAAAAGCTTTAAGTACTTCTTTCCTCACATGTAATTACCACATAAAATGTTTGAAATTTGTGTAAAACATTGATGTATATGACACAGAAGTATTATAAAGGCTTGTTTTGTGCTCTGATGGTCTCTTTGCTCTGCAGGGCTCTTCAGCATCCTGCACTGCTACAGTGTTTGGCTCAATGCACCGAGGTCACCCCATACCTGCTAGTCATGGAGTTTTGTCCACTGGTGCGTATGAAAAACAACAGACAGCTGTAGGGAAAGAGGATGTCCTGTGTGAAAAAAAACCACAGTTTCCATGAATTAAATGTACCACAATTTTGACAAACCAAGAAAATATTCAGTGTAACAAAAATTTGTTGGACACTTAAAAGGTTCCCAGACCAGCTATGAAGCTACATGTGAGTGTAAGACAAATTTAACTCTGGGTAAACCTCTTAACTTTTTGAATAACTTTTTAACTTCTTCAAATGTTCCTGTTATAAAACTGTTATTGCACTTAAGAGGGCAAGAGTATATTTAATATTTAAATGTCCAAAATAAGTGCAATAAATGTCCCATAGCTGCTTTATTTTAGTGTTCTGAAATTAGGATGCAACTCAGCACAATACAATGGCACAAACAAATGCATTGACAAGACTGCCCCCTAGTGGCCTCAGGTTGTAACATAGATATATTTCCTGTTGTAGGGGGATGTGAAGGGTTACCTGAGGAGCTGCAGGACTGCAGAGACCATGACTCCAGAGCCCCTGATTCTACAGAGGATGGCCTGTGACATCGCATCGGGACTCCTGCACCTGCACAAGCACAACTTCACACACAGGTACCACACAAACACAACGCGGCACCAAGGTACTGCACAAACACACACAGATACAGCAAACCACACAACTATGCTGCACAAAATCACAATTTCACACACAGGTGAAACAAAATCACAAAACTTGGTTTTTTGTTTGTGGGAATATTTTGTTGCATATATTTTTTTAAAAGGTTGATATTATTTTCAGGAATTGATTTCTTCAGATATGGATGTTTTAGCTCCAAATGAATGAATAAATAAATAAATAACTAAATAAATAAATAAATAGATGCAAGGAAAAATCCAAATTAATTGAAATATTTACAGACTCAGACCATCGCAAAAATATAAAAAATTGGGGACATGAATATCACATGCATATCAAAATAATATCCATTTCCAGTTTGTGCTCTTTGTTCACTGGTTTCTTCCTGGAACAACATCCTGGTGCTGCCTGAGTGCTGATTATCGACTCCAGCATCAGTGATTTTGTTGCAGGCGGTGACGCTCATCTCAACAACCAGAACCTCCATTTGACCTGCCGCACCTTTTTCAGACAGGAAGGTACAACAGGAAGGTACAAAGCCTTCCAAGGCATCAGCTGCTTACGGTCACTCAGCCATCAGGGAACCTCAAATCACCTGACAATGGTTTCTGTGTTTGTTTGCTGTCATAAATTAAGATACATTCTGATTTAGTTATGGCACCCAAAATTGGGAGTGCAGTAACAAATTTTGGGTTCATAACAAAACTACATTTTGGGGACTACACTAAATTTAGGGATTTGATGGTGCATGAAGTAAGTCAGGGAGTGGATCCAATTTTTTTTTAATACTTTGTTTGCACTTTAAATGTATTTGTTTTTTAATGTATTTCTTTCCTGAATTTCACTATATATTGTAGATCAGATTATGTTATAAGGTCTTCAATGCCTTCTGCACTTTTATTTTTGAGTAATTTTGTAAAATACCTTTGTGTCTCACAAAATAAGAACACCTTTGCCTTTGAATATAGTATTTATGCTTGTTATGGTTCTTAATAATAAGGAAATTTATCTGCCTCAGTGACCTGGCTCTGAGGAATTGCTTGTTGACTGCTGACGTCTCAGTGAAGATTGGAGATTATGGACTGTCCCATACCAAGTACAAGGTGCAGTACGTTTGCAGATACACATAAAAATATTTTTAATGTATACAGACATAAACAGACTTATTGCAATTTAAGAAAAAATCAATTTGTCCAGAGAATTTGGCTAAATGTGAAAAAGAAAATGATAACACGAAGCTCTAATACAGAAAGAAACAAGTGATTGTCATTCTGAATGTAACTATTGCCATGCCACAGAAAGGCCACAAGGGGGCAGATAGCCAAACAAAACAATGTGATGCACTAGTGATTTCACTAATATATTAAGTCTGAAAGCATTTAAAAAGTTTGAGTCAACAGGAATTGATGGTTACTCCATGGTGGTCCTGAAGACTACACATTTGAAAACTAAAGTCTGTCCTTGAACGTTCTGGCAAATCTAATTCCCAAATTCTTGGAGCATTTTCACGTGTGTAGTCTTTATCCACCAACATGAAGCTTGATGAAGCTTGTGATATCAAAGGGACAGTTTCCCCTGACTTTACACTAAAGTCGTATACAATCATTTTCAAATGCTGAATAGTGTCTCCCAATGACAATAAATAATTTTATGTGTAAAATCACTGAGCCTCTCTTTACGGCACATTAGCTACTGTTTTAAGCTTCAGTTTGGCCTTTATAACAGTCATTCTATTAACTAGTTCCATAATTCATGTGTACATGTGTTTAATGAACACAACAGGTTAGAATCAGAGTTAAAATTAAAGGATAAAATGCTGGATCTTGTATAATCAAACAAAAAGCAGTTCCAATGGGTTATAATTGTCTTCTTTCCTTTAGGATGATTATTACGTGACCTCAGATCAGATGTACGTGCCACTGCGTTGGATCGCTCCAGAACTGGTGGATGAAGTTCACGGAAACCTGCTGGTGGCTAATCAGACCCAACAGAGCAACATCTGGTAGGAATAACACAAAAAAAAAATGATGAGATATGTATGAAATCATCAAGAAAAGTTAAAGGTCCACATTCAATGGAGAACAGTACAACATTAAGACACTAAATGATATATGTGATTTTAACAGACATTTGCTGACTTCCGTTGTCATGGTAAATCCTCAGATGTCATATTTGATCTTCCTGTTTTTGGTGCTGTGGTCAGGTCTCTGGGTGTGACCATCTGGGAGCTATTTGAACTGGGGAATCAGCCGTACAGACACTATTCTGACAGACAAGTACTGACCTACGCTGTGAGGGAGCAGCAGCTCAGGCTGCCCAAACCTCTGCTCAAAGTCCCGCTGGCCGAGCGCTGGTAAGATGCTCTCACACATGAATACATTGGGAAACACCGTGGTCAAACAGAGGATTCAAACGATACAATTAAATCCAAATTAAATCCTTTCTTTCCCAGGATGAGTAAGTGTTCTCATTTCCTCTGCAGATTGTAATTAATATGGAAATCCTGCAGGGTTGCATTTTTTGCTTTAGGAATTTTTTTTTTTTTTTTAACCACTGACAAGAAAATGATGTTTTCACTCCCATCTGTCTGTCAGTTATTTGTCAGGACAAATTAAAACAGTACACAGAAACATCAATGAAGTGGTTATTAGGTGAAGATGTTATTTTTCTGTGCCATCAAAAATTGTTTTTTGTAGAAAGCCCTAATATTCTTGGACAAGATTTAGGCTTTCATATTTTCTAAGGTTTTCTTTATTATTATTATTATTATTATTATTATTATTATTATTATTATCATTATTATTAGTATTATTATATTGTGTATTGGACTCTATCAATTTGTGTATCATGGTTCCCAGGTATGAGGTGATGCAGTTCTGCTGGCTACATGCTGATCAGAGGCCAAATGCAGAAGAAGTCCATTTGCTGCTCAGCTATCTGTGTGCCAAAGGGGCCAGTGAGGTAGAGGAAGACTTTGAGAGGCGCTGGAACTCCCTGCGTCCAAATTGTGGCCACAACAGCCACCGTGATGCCCCTGCCATGTCACGAGACCACCCTTCATCCACCTCCTCCTTCCCTCTGCTCGAGCAGTTTTCAGCTGGTGACGGCTACCACTCAGAATCGGGGGATGACATATTGACAGTTACTGAGACCAGCCACGGCCTCAACTTTGAGTACAAGTGGGAGCAAGCAAGAGCACAACAGCCATATATATCCTCAGACTCCTCCGGTACCCTGGGTCAGGTCAACCACCACTGCCAGGATGCATTTTACCCACCGGGGGGCATCGTGGGAGGCTGCCCCATGGAGGGACTTTCTCCTCCTTACTATCAAGCTAAACAGCTCCACCCTCCAGGAGTTGTTCCTGTCCTTAGTGCTCATAGTCCTTCAGTAAGCAGCGAATACTACATCCGCATCGAAGAGCCAGTGGACTGCAACATCGACCCAGATTACACCATGTGCTACAGCCCAGACTACCAGGGCAGCAGCGGAAGCTTCCTGACAGGAAGTGCTGATTCTGGGGAGTGCATGGCCTGCCCATCACAGGCTAAGAACATGGCTCCCTATTGGTCTGCAAATACCCATAAATCAGACTTGTATGACTCGAATGAGTCAAGTCCTGCTATTTCCTTGACAATGGAGCCTCTTCTGGGGCAAGTGTCAGAGAGTAGCCCCCTAACACCGTGGGAAACTGGTCACTATGTTTCTTATAAAGATCGAGACGGAGGTTACTACTACGAACACTCGCCCCCTTTAGGTGTGAATCCATACCTGCTGCCTAGTGAGCATCATCAGGAAAGCTGGGGGTCAAGAAGTCTGCGACAGGCCTTGGGCGAATTGGACAACCCATTGGGTGTTACCCCTTCTACGAGCAGCCCGCCTCAACAAACGTACAGAGATACATACCTGGACACGAGCCAAAACTCCATCATAGGGAAGAGCATGACTGGGGGCTACTATGACATGATGGGCTCCCTGAGGAAGACTATGCCCAGCCACACCAGGCACAGCAGCCACTCTGTCAGCATCAACATGGAGACAGAGGGGGCACTCTTCATCAGGCACAGAGACAGCGACTCAGAGGAGGAAGAGGACATATTTGTTGAGAGGCACACCTGCAACACGTGGCCTGCAAAACACGGCCACAGCAATCTGCGGCACCACAGACGGGCAAGCCACAGCTGCAGGCAGGATTCCTACATGGATTTCCATTACACAATGCCTAGTACAGACATCGAGGACTCCTGGCCAGAGGACCACAGCCTGGCCTTCCACTCTCTACCCAAACACATGAACTATTTCGAGCCCCACCAGGCCAAAGACAACAGCGCCTGCCTTAATCTAGCTAAACACCACACAATAGTGCCCTCAGACACCTGCAATGCGTACGTTTACCTGTGCCATGAAGGCGAGACTCAGGTGCCGGTATCTGGAGAGTGCTGCCACGCTCATTTTGTTGACCCGCTCACCGGCTTACTGGTGAGAAACAACAGCTACAGCCACAGCTACAGCCACAACACCCACGTCAGAGACAAAGTCATTGATATCCCAAACAACGAAGAGACGATCAATCTGTCCCCTGCCCCTGGAGGCCCCACCATCTCAAAACCTACTTCGAAGCCTCACGATCCCTCCTTAGACTGTGGAGACCAATATGTCGACCTTACAATTCATGATGTGGCATTCAATGAGAAGAGGGAAGATCTAGTCAAGGAAAATTTAATTATGCAACACCAGCCTAAACTAGAGGAGGTGATCCTGACGATGACTAAATCCACCCCACCGCCTGTTGACAACATGCACGTGATGGTGGCCCTCACAGATCTGCAGTCAGAGAACAGTCAAACCGGCGACAGCGGCGTGGACCGAGGCTGCTCCACCGCCAGCCTTGCTGACATCCTCGACTGCAGCGACGACGATGAGGAGGATGACAACACCACGGATGACATCACTGATGTTACCTCGGGCATCTTTGCCGATGAGTCCAGCGAGCTAAATGCTTCTCCTGCCTTCAAGTCCTTGCAGAAGCAGGTGGGAACCCCCGACTCAATGGACTCCATTGATCTACCATCTGCTGGGTCCTGCGAAGGCTTCAGCCCTGCATCTTCACACCCCTCAAGCTCTCCTAAAGCTATGGACAGTGGCTACGACACAGAAAACAATGAAAGCCCCGAGTTTGTTCTGAAAGAGCCTCATGAGCACCGTGATCAACCGGTGGGGAAGCCAGTAGTTGATACCAGCCTGGAGGAGGAGGAGGAGGAGGTAGATAGAATGGAGGCCAAAGAGGTTAACCAATCACTGGGTGAAGATTTGGCCTTAGGAGCTCCACAGACAGGTGACCAGGTTCTTCTACCACTAAGTGATAAGATTCCATACAGAGACTCAGCCTATTTTTCGGACTATGAGAATGAAAGGCAGTTTAGGGATGAAGGAGAAGAGCTACCTGAGAAAATAAGAGATGTGAAAGCTAATGGCGAAGATCAGAGAGGACGAGAGGGTGAGAAAAGGGACAACGAGGAGGAGGAGGAGGAGGAGGAACTAAAGGCCGCTGCTGTGAACAAAGATACTGAACTTGAAATGAAAAATGTGTTGACAGAAGTAATTTCCTCTCCAGAGATGATGACACGTTTGCCAGAAGAATGTGGCCAGAATGAGGGATTGGAACTTCCTATGGAGCCTTCTGACTCCGCCTCCATAGGTGAGGGGGGGCTGGATGAATGGCCATCGCACGAAGAGAGCTCATCTCTGGGAGACTGGGCAGCAGAGGTGGTGGGGGCCATGGAGGAAGCTCTTGGTGCTCTGAATGGGGATTGTCTCTCTGGTGTTGAAGTAGAGGAGGAGGAAGAGGAGGAAGAGGAAGCAGATGATGTGAAGGAGTCTATTCAAGATTTAGAAACAGCTGAAGAACCAACGACCAAGATAAATGAAAGCAAAGAGATCACACACACTTTACCTAAAGATGAAGTGGCCTTGCAGCACACAGCAAACTCGAAACGGTTTGCTTTGTCCTCCTCGCCTTCCACCCCTCCTCCCCCCGTCCCCGCGATGGAAGGCCGGGGGTCTCCGGCTGATGGGGAAGAGGCCGATGAGGAGGACGGCGACTCGGATGACAGCGAAGAATCAGACGAGGAGCTGTGGAGCTACAGCGTGCAGAGCGGGGGGGAGGACAGCGAGGAAGAGTGCTACCCCGTGCCCATCGTGGTGAGCGACAACAGTGATGCTCACAAGCTCCGCAGTCTCCTGAAGATGCCCAGCCTGCAGACATCACACAGCCTGGAAGATCTAGAGCGCAAGAAGAAGGTGGTGTCTTTCTTCGATGATGTGACCGTCTACCTGTTCGACCAGGTGAGCAGAATATCACTCGTGTTGCCGTGTGTTACCGATTGTGTTGCCGTGTTTGAGATGTGAGGTTTTTTGAGAGCTTTCTAGTTTATTTGCTAATTTAAGTAATTACCTGTCCAGGCTGATAAGGGCTTCATCCTTTTGTCCTTTAAACTTGACTGCCACTAGGAAAGTCCAACAAAAGAGCTCGTCGAACACAACTTCCTTTCAGGATCAGAGGGTCAGAGTTCACGGAGCAAAACGCAAGAAAGGGTTAATGCCTCAGATGACTCCTCAGATGGGAACATCTCAGAGGAGAGTAAGTATGCTAATGTTTAATATTCTTTTCTTTTTTTTTAAACTGTGCTCAATGGAAATAAGTAACCAGTTTGTTAGTTTAAGCTTAAGAAAACTCATTTTTGGGATCTCTGTATCAAACGATTGATGGCCAACTAAATAATCATGCATTAAACCCTCTGCAATGTCTGTCCTGTGGTCTCAGGTGCCGGGTATGAGTGGGAGGATGACTTCCCTCTGCTCCCGCTGCCAACATCCACCATGGCATCCGACTCCCCTCCACCTCACTCCATCAAACCCCCAGAGCCCAAACCAGCCGTGCAGTTCTCCCGCTTCACCGTGTCCCCGTCCAACGTGTCCCGATTCTCCATCACTCACATCTCAGACTCCGACATGGACTCTGCAGGAGGTAATTGACGTCCTCTTTAAGGTATTCTATAAATGCAAAATAGGAGAAAACTTATATATTGTTTCATTAATGCACCTATAAGCAAGAACAAAGTAGAAAACACCTTAATTTATGTAAAAGGTTAGCTGGCTACACCTAGCATAGCAACAAAGTATTGTAAATAGCATTTTATATAAGAGGCTTAGCAACCTTTTTAATGTCCTGTATCCCAAATATAAAAACTTACAACAACACATTCAAAGTTTGGTGAATCAATCAAAACGATTTGATAGAAATGATCTGATCAATAGGATCGTCCTCTCTAAAACCATAACAGCTTTTCTGTGTCCTTAACTAAGGCCTGTCTCAAAACAAAATACCTTTACAAAAAGTAACTTTCATTTTTAGGTACTTTAAGGTAAACAGATAGGGACATTTAGGAACTTTAGATAAATGCCATTACAGGATAAATGCATAAATTATAGGATAAAAGGAATAAAATCCCTTAATTACATATAAATACTTCCCTGAAAACACCATGATAGTATCCCTTACATTTCTTGTGCATTATTTTAAAAAGTACCTCTCTAAAATTCAGCCTGACACAGTTCATATCCACTACAAACTCCACTACAGATATAATATTGCTCTCCAAAGTTCCTCAGAGTTTAAAGGACCATACCTGCCATTTTGCATGTTTGACCCTAATATATTCAATTTTCACACACGTAAGGTTGCTGACAATCATTTCCCAAAGGATAAAACCGTATTTCAGCTTTCCTGATATTTTGCAAAATCTCTTAATCTTTCAAAATCAAATATTCAAGCCACCTAACAAACCTTAAAAATTGATGTTTCTCCTGCTAATAGTTACGCAGCCTTATGAAGTCATGGTTGTTTAAATTTTTCCATAAACGCAGGTCTTCTTTTGGGACTATATTCCCCGGTGGAGACATACATTCACTCCACGCTTTTTATTGCACTTAAATGCTAAAATTATGTAACTTTTAAAAACACCTGAATACATGTGTCCACAATGATGGATTACATGCAGAATGGGTGGTATGGTCCTTTAAGGTTAATTCCTTCTGTCTCATTCTGCAGGAAGCAGTGAGGATGGAGACAAAGAGTAAACATCCACAGAGATTTACTGCCACTCCTATGAGGACGACTTGGACTACAAGCATGCGATTCATTTTTTAAACGTCAGGTTTTAGAAACACAAGACAGTGCCTCTTTCCGTCTACAGACACTTTGGGAAGGTCCTCCTCACCACGACATAGGCAGACCGGAGCTGTTCGGAATATCAAAAAGAGAATGGTAATATATACAATTTACAGAATAATAATAATAATATATATGTATGTTGTAAAGAATTTATGCAGGGGAAACTTGTATGTTTTGAATTCTACATATTTTTCAGATCAAAAAGACAAAAATCAAAGGACAGACCTTTGGAGAGTTTCACGTTGCCACATTATTCACATTTGTTAAACAGTTCTGAAACCAACATGATTTACAAACAGGACAGTTCACTCATCACGCATAAAACGCACAGGATCAACCTTTTTGTCAGCAAAAGCTCGGCCTTTTGAAGCAGACTGTACAGCCCCAGAGACAAAATACTTTTTAGGAAACTGCTTTACTTGCCATAATGATTATCAACGAGACTCTTTCAAGTAATTTATTGTTTATATTTGGGTCCGTTAGGAGATAAAGGACACGTTAATATAAAAAAAGGGAAATCGATGTGATTACAGTTTGGCTGTTTTCACCGAACAATGTGTTTTGTGATTCTATTTTTTTTTTTTAAGTACCTCTACTGTACTGGTTTACATGAATATCTGGCTCAACATCACTACCAATCACTCTGCTGTATTTACTGTAAAACATCAATAACAGCCAATTCTTAGTGACTCTGTCGAAGAAGTAATTTCAGTTTTAATCCTTAGCAAAGGGTTAAAACTGTTTAAAATATAGCAATGCATGGTTTCAAATAAGGAAAAATAAGTATATTACTTTCTTAGAAACAAAACAATGATTTGTTCTGTTTTAGAATGTGGAAAGCTGTTTTCATGCTACTAACGGACCCTGATGATGAATCAAAGTGGAGATGTACATTTATACAAAAAAGTTCTCTAGAAATGATAAAGGTCAATAAAACAAAGTACATATTTGCACACAGTATAATAAGGCTGTTGAATTACTATACTGACTGAACCAACATGTGCTTTTGTGTGTAAATGATCACACTGTAAATCCAGTGTTTTCCAGTTTCTGTCTATTTCTATCACTTCATCTGCTGGTAACAGAATTGAGAAGGACTGACTTTACTGTGCATCAGCTTCAAATGTCTGTATATCTGCTTCATTCACAGCTGTTTTGTATGATTCTGGTGTTAGAAGCTGAACTATTAAACCATTTCAGATGTAAAAATTCAACAAATTAATTTATTTATAAAAGACAGCAAAGCTTGAATGATGAAACACAATGAAATACAAAAATCTCCATCTTAACAGACATTTGTCTGTTATTGAGTCCTACAGCTTTTATTTTCTTAAATAAAATCTGCAGTGCAGTAAGATTATTACAGCTTGTTTTCATTAGAAATCAAATGGTTTCTGGAATCAACATGAAACAAATGTGAGAACCTTAAATCTGAAATCATTTTTCTGCATTGGCAGAGTTAAACTTTTTTTTTTTTTAACACAATAAAAAATGTATATATGCTGTTGTTATACTAGTGGTTGTCCTCAGAAAAACAAAACTGCTGAATAGATTAAAATTTTATCTTTGCTATCTGTGGTATCTGACCTGTTGGTGGCGCTAAATGCAAAGTCATGGAATCCCCAAAGTCTTTAGGATTCATCCTCTGAGGACCATGAATGTCTGGATAGAATTTAAAGAAAACTATCCAAAATCTGTCAATGTTTCTGTTGGACTGTGACATAAAAACATATTTCAGGACTCAATAATAAACAAAATGACTTGTTGAAACTGAGATTTTTTTGCAGCGTAGTAACAGGAAGTTAATTTCTGGCAATTAAAATGCTTGGATGAAAAGTCACTTATAAAATAACTCTGTTTTTAGCTTGAACAGACTTGGTTAAAGTTTATGGATCAGCTGTGTGTGTTCAGCAGGTTGAAGGGTGACGGTTCGCTGAAGTGTTACGACTCTACTTCATGTAAATGTAACGAGGTTAAATAAAGGTCGTTTAGAGGTTCAGCTGCTGGTTGACCTTTCAACTCCCTGATCAACTCATACTGTCTTCTAAGTGTTTGTTTGCTTTGGAAGGCTTTAGTATTCTGTAACAGTTTAGCATAGAAACATCTAGACAACTGTCCGTAATATTTTTGTATCTAAACAAGAATACTTTAAACAGTATTGATGTACTGTGTACCTGTGGAGGACAGAAGGTAAAAACAGGATCTCTCTCATGTTTGTTGCCAAAGAGATGTTGTTTTTGTGGTTTAAAAGCAGGAATATGGAGGATCCAGCTCATTTAAACATTGTGAGAGGAGAAAAATACTACAGCAGCTTTGGCCTTGAAATAAAAAAAAAACGAGCAGTAGTTGGAGTGACGATACTGTCAGTAATATGTGACCCCGGTCTCATCTTTACTTTCTGTATCTTCTATTAAATATAAATAAAGTCTGTTTTACACACCGAAATGCAGCTTTTGACATTTTTTCTTTTTTTTTTTTTTTTTNTTTTTTTTTTTTTTTTTGCCTTGAACCCTCTGGAATCTAAAGTAATTTTTTTGCAATTTTAATTTTCAGTGAATTTAGCTTTTATTTGCTGCATAAAAAGCTGCACTGTAAAAAATCCTTTTCTAGACAGGACAACAAATTTTGGCTCTTGAAAATATTTTCAAGAGCCAAATTCTGCCAATGATCTACTTCTGGAAATCTCTGCAAAATTTTTGAAATTCTGAAAAAAGAGAGAGCAAGAGAAATCAATTTTTGATTCAAGAAAGTTCCTGATTTTCTGATTTATTCTAGAAAATTATAGAAAATACTTGCGATTCAAAAAAAAAATTAAGCATTAAAAATTTTGGGAAAAATAAATTGGGAAGAAATTGTTGAAAAATTATTTTTTTAGATTCTAGAAAATTGGAAAAAAAAACTGAAATGGTGTTTGTCAATTTGCCAGCTAAAATGCTGCACTGTAAAAATTCCTTAACTAGAAACAACAACAAATTCTGTCTTGTCACAATCTGACTTTTCTAAAACAAAAATCAAGAAAATTGTAGAGACAATTATTACAGTAAGATTGAACATTTTTGATTCTAGAAAGGTGTTAACATTCTGGTTAGTGCTAGGAAATTTGAATAATAATTCTAGATTTAATTTCATCAAATTTGGCTTCTATTTGCCATCTGGAAAGCTGCACTGTAAAAAAATCAAAAAAATATGATCACAAATAAGAAATTTTACTAGAAAAAGTGAAGTTTTTTTTAAGGCATTTTCTAGATTCAGGAATCTTCTAGAATCAGGAATTTATTTTGAATTTACAATGTTTTGCTGAGAAAGATTAAATTCTGCAAATTCTTTCTCACAAAATTTGGGGATTTTTTTTTCTTTCTTCAAAATCCTGTCACAATTTTTACAAGCCAAAATTTGTCATCCTGTCTATTAAAGCACAAAAGAAAAAATGAATGAAAAGTTGCAGAAATGACTTGACTCCAGATGACTTTAGACTTTCTATGCTGGGCTTAAAATTGGATGGAGAGCAGATAGCTATAAACTGATAAAACTGTTTCTACTGTAAGTGTTAATAAACCAGACATATGTAGATTGGATTAATACTTTATTCTTTATTTTCAAAATGAAAGGCATCACATCAAATAATGATACAATTCACCTACAGCTTGTTACTGAACATTAAATATTTCTTCTGCTGATTTGAACTTTTTTGAACATTTCTCTATGAATGTGTCAGATCTTACAAACCTCTTTTTCATTAAGACCATAATCAATCAATAAAATCAGAGACTTCAACATTTTGATGCATCACTCAGCAGCACATTTATTCCATATGTGCTCAGTTTCTTCATGGTTCAGACAGGTGAGCAGAATAAAGGAAACTTAATTATACACAAAAACAACAGATGCTACTGAGAAACTAAAATATTAATAGCAAAAAGATTCAATCAGCAATCAGCATGTGACATTATGCTATTTATTACTTTTCTCCTGCAGCAAAAACCCTATTAAATATGATTCTGGCACATCTAGATAGAGCAAAGACTTTAGTTTTTATTGATTTTTCCTCAGATTTTAATTGTATTCAGCCTCACATTTTAGTAGGGAGGCTAGTGGGCATCCACAGCATTGATCCTGGCCTGATTTGTTGGCTGATGGACTTCTTGACTGAAAGGTCCGTGTGAAGGTTAATGGCGTTCTATCAGATGTTCTTTTTTCCTCCACTGGATCACCTCAGGGGTGCGTCCTCTCGCCTCTTCTGTTTATCTTGTACACTAACACGTGTCAAAGCCAATATGAGAAGCGTCACATGATAAAGTTTGCTGACGACTCCGTCATCGTGTGGCTTCTCAGCAGTGATGACCCTGATCATGGCCCTGTAGTGGGGGAATTCGTCCTTTTTGGACATCAATGTGAACAAAACTAAAGAGATGATTATAACTTTAGGAAGAATCCTATGGTAATGTCTCCCTTGATTATCAATGATCAGACTGTTGAGGTTGTGCAGCAGTACAAAGCTCTTGGCACTGTAATTGATAATAAGCTGTCTTTCCAGCCTCATGTGGATGCTGCATGTAAAAAAAGCTCAACAGCGCATGTACTTTTATCAAAAGCTTTGTAGTTTTAATGTTGACAATACTTTTATGAAATTGTTTTATTCCTTTACTGAATCAATCCTTACGGGTCACTTACCCTCAAAAATAGGAACAGACTGCAGGGTAGGGTTAGATAAAAGTGTTAGTTAAAGTGTGCAGTAAAATTGCAGGCATGACCTTGGATGACCATCTGTACAAAGTCAGGACTTTGAAGAAGGCCCAGTCTGTCCTGGCTGATCACTCCTTGTACAAGGCGTTCATGTTGCTCCTGTCTGGCCACAGATACAATCAGCCAACATGCAGGACTAACAGACTTAAATTCTCTTTTGTTCCAACTGCCATTGGCCTTTTAAATAATTTAATGTGATTCTTTTTGTTATTTACTGTTGATTGATTATTGTTTGTCATATGATTGTGTGGTATCTGCTGACTGTACAACAATTTGCCCCTCAGGGACGATAAAGATTTCCTTGACCTTGACCTAAAAAAAAACAAAAAAAACAAACCTTTTCTTTTAGTCAATATGACTCCCCCTGGTGGATGAAGGTATGAATGCATAATACTGTTTCTCTGTCTAGGATATCTGGTCAATATTTAAGAGTTAAAGGCGTTTTAAAAAGTGAACATTGTGTACATTTGATGCCTCAGTAGTTTTGACAGTTTTGCTTTTCTCGACAGTTTTTAACTTAAGCCTGACAAAATTGATCAGTGAAACCAGCTTAATGTGCTTTCCATTCTATACGATAAAATACAGGCAAATTTGACTTTAAGTTACAGTATCTCAACTTATACATACTTTTTTTTATGAATTGCATTTTACTGCTGGTCGTACTTTTTCTTATGTTATAGCAACATTATGTCACACTGGGTGAATCAAAGCTTTAGGCTGAGGTTCTTATGATCAGGAAGAACCAGCACTAATCAGTATTCTCTCAGAGGAGTCAAGTATTTCTCTAACAAGCCAAACTGAGCTTCAGGAGGAGGAGGAGCGGTCATCTTCATCAGCAGCATCTGCTTGTTTGGGTGGACAAACCACAACCGGATCAGTGCTGGAACAGAGGAACAACAAATACAACCTTTAATTTCTGTTGTTTTTTTTAAAAATCGTGATTGAGTACAAAATACAACATTTCTTTAAACTAATTCATAAAAGCCAAAATGTGTAAGTATTCAGGAATCAAATCAACAAAATAGAAAATATAGTATGTAGGAACTGTAGGATTTTGTTCTCTTTTGTTGATCGCTTTTCTCCAATGTTGTGTTTCAAGCTTTGTTAATTGGATTTAAGGAAATGTTAGTTTATATCTCAGAACCATCAACTTTTTTTATCTGATGAAATGTAATAATGTTCAAAAAATGAGAAATAAAGGTCATAGAAAACAAAGCAGAGATGTTCATTTTTCAGCATCAGTAGCTGAAAAGGTAACAGTAACAGAAGCAGTAAAAAAACAAAAAAAAAAAAAAAAAAAAAAAAAAAAAAAANAAAAAAAAAAAAAAAAAGAAAAAAAAATGGAGGAAGCCTGAGCGTCAGGTGAAAACCTCTTATCTCCAGTTATGTTTTCAAGCTTTTTTAATAGGATGAAGGATCAAATGCTCCTGTCTGGGTTAAAATACTTTTTTTTTCAAGTCCAAAAACCTGACAATTTGACGTTTTGGAGATACAATGATTTCACCTGACAACAATCTGTTTATGATGCTCACACATACAATTTCCTACAACATCCACCAACGAAGGCCAAAGCTTATCTGGTTGATCAGGATTCACTCATATCACATTATCGTGAACAACAGCATGCAATAAATTAAAAAAAAAAAAAAAAAAAACAATTCCAGTGAAGCAAATAATCAGACCCAAACCAGCACAACCCAAAGCCGACATGCGTGAGGTCTGCAGGTTGAATGGAAGAGAGCAGCAGCAGGTGGTTTATGCAGAATCCGGCTGAAGCTGTTCAGACACTTACGATGTGGATTTGCTCCTTCAAAATCTGGCAAACTCTGGTCCCATACTGAAAGCAAAGAGTCCCTGATCATCAACATCCATAAACTCAGTATAACAACTATGGAGCTTCACTGAATTTAGATTATACAGTATAAGTCTTAATCCATATGCATTAAATGCATCAAATGCAGCATTTTTAGTCCATATATCTTATTCACTTATCATCTTATTTAGCTATGAAAATACAATTACATACAAGTATATTAATTTAAAATATAGTTTTAAGTAAGTACCAAATCAATTTCTCATAGGCTACATTTAAACCTCCAGGTGCAAGTGACCCAATTCTGATTTTTTTGCTCACACATGTGGCACATATCTGTTGTAAACATAAAGAGTAAAAAAAAAGCACATGGAAAGATAATATATTATCTGTTTTGTGCCACATTCATAGGTGGAAATAAATCTGATGTGTATTGGATATCTGTAATTTCCTTGACATTGCGACTTACGCATCATAAAATGTGACACTGTTTTCAGGTCTGAACCATGTAAACACAGATAGCAGATTTTATCAGATATGTGCCCATGTAAAAAGGTAGAATGCTGTAAAAAAAAATATATATATCTATATTTACAGATATATATATCTATAGATATATATCTATAGATATATATAGATATATATATACACACATATATATCTATATATATATACACACACATATATATATATACATATATATACATGTGTATACATATACATAGATATATAGATATAGATATATATATACACACATATATATCTATATATATATACACACACATATATATATACATATATATACATGTGTATACATATACATATATATATAGATATAGATATATCTATATATATATATATACATATATATATACATATATATACATATATATGTATATATATACATATCTATAGATATATATATATCTATATCTATATATATAAACTGGAACTGGACATCATATAGTTTAAATGTAGCCTAAGTTGGTCTTACTTGTTAATGGTAGATAAACCGATTTCTAAAATTATTACTGTTTAAATGATGATAAAATACTACATGTGTACACAAAGCATGAAGTATAACCACAACTCTCCAAACTCAACATGTAACATATAACAAATATATTCAGCTCAGAATACAGAAAATAAAATAACACAGACACATGGAGAATGATTTCATAAAAAACAAAACCACACAGAAACAGACACACACACACACACACACACACACACACACACACACACAGAGTTGAGTAGAAAAAGTACCTTTGCTAGCAGCAGGAAGAGCAGGAAGGTGGGTGTATGGTAGGCCAGCGTAGCGGAGGATGTGGTGTAAATAGTACTATGCACAGTACACACATAGTACACACACGCACACACACACACACACACTACATGCAAGATCTATGATAATAAAACCGTTTTGGTCCAGTAACATCAAAATGAGCCGTGACATCAGATGTTTAAGTAGAATGCAAAGCCAGAGGATGATCATTGCTCATGTTCAGTGAAGCTAAAGTTACTTTCTGAGAGATTTTTTATAAAGTACTGTGGAAGTATTTTATAGTGGCATGAAACAACATTGCAAAAATTTGATGTTTAACAAGTCATTTTTTCTTTTCTTTTATAGTCTGAAAAGTCTTATTTTCTTATAAGAAGTAATATGTGAGTGGATTTTGCAGGGGAATTATTTTCAGATAATTGTGTTATTGATGAAATCGGGGGCTTTGCTTTCTGCAGAATGGTGAGATTGTTCAGGTTTGAGTTTGTCGCCACAGAAAGGTTGTCCCTCTATCTCACCTTTTTTACAAACAATAAAACATTTACAAACATTATTTTTACACTTTGATTTGAGTTAAACTGAGAAGAAAATGAGCGGAGATGATTTTCAGAGAGCATTAGATGTTCTTTCATCTGTATGCTTGATGCTCTGACTTCATTTGGAGTTTAGAAATTAAATTTAGTATTAGACTGTTTTTTTTTAATAGATTTTGTCATATTTTATTATGATTATCTGAAGAACATCAGCTGCATTAGATGCCTAGATATTATGGTTATCATACACTAAAAGGTTGTAGGAATATTGTTGCTAACCAATGGTACTAATGAACATAATTTATTTAATTATTATAATTATTATTATTTTTTAGCTCATTAGATATAATTTTGCATGTTTAGATGCCAAAACTTATGTGACATGGCACTGAATTAAGTGACTCATCATATCTTCAAACCATACAGAAAATTTAAATTTGTTCACTGAAATAATGAAAATAACTTTTGATTGCAGTTTAATTACTCAAACAGGCTGGCTTGTACTGGAAACAGGCTGAGCTGATCTGTCTGCAACGGCAGGTTTTCACACTTGAATTAACAAGTCCAAACACTGTTGCACACATAATCAGTCTTAATCAGTCGTTTGGAGCAGGTGCATCATCTCTAATGAAACTGAAATCATGGCCACGAGTGGAAGATTCGCACATTGTTCAGAAAAATCCAAGGAGAACTCCTTCACAACATTTATTCAGCTCACCAAAAGTGAAAATAGTGCAAAAAGTTCTCCCTGAAGACAAATGTTTCGATATTACATCATCTTCAGTGTCTTAGGAATATCAAAGCTCCACCCTTTTTTGACAGAGTGTGGTCAGCTGGTCTAAAACCCTAGTCATGTGACCCCGAGCTACTCTCAATAATGTTAACATTCCTACAATAAAAAAGCACATATTTACATAGGAAGACAACACAGGAAAATATCATCCACATGACCTATAATGAACAAAGTAAATTACAATATAATGTAGAATCAGATTAGAGTTCTACAATACAG
>VXCM01001513.1:150728-171299 GCA_014773175.1 Lucifuga dentata | reverse complement strand
AATGGGGGGAGGGGGGGGTAAGCAGAGACAGCACTGCATTGCAGATAGATGAATGCAGTGGCCTGAGCTGAGTCAGCAGCATGTTCCCAATAGGCTCAGACTGTACAGTGCACTGTGTAGCACCTCCTTACCCACAGCAAGCAGGGGGAGCTACAACAATAAGATGGTAAGTAACAGAGAACAATGAAGAGCCTTCTTCTGCCTGCATTCCTCTGCATATGTTTGGAGTCCCGTCCATTTTTGTACAGTTTTTGTTGTATTTTACAGTATATTGTATACAGAATAGCCACTTGCATAGGACAGGATTTTGCTTTTCTGATTTGAAATACTGACATCTGCAATTGCTGTAGCTGTACAATTATTTCAAAAAGTTCATTGCTGGCCCTTTAAAAAAATATATACATGCTAACTTATGGATGATTCAAATATATGTTTTATGGGATGAAGACTTTACAGATTATGTGTTGATTGTCATGCATTTCAAAACACGTTGCTTCTCAATAGATATCAAAATTTACTGCATATATTGCTCAGTTCCTTTTGTTTTTTTTTTTGCATTTCCCTTTCCTCCATGAATCCATGTGCACCTCAGGTCTTAGTTGCAGAGGTGGGGGTGTGAATTAAGTAGGACACTGGTGTGATCTGGCAGGGTGGGAGCAGGTTTATGTGAAGGAGAGAGGGGGATCTAAGGAAGGAAGTGTGTGTCCATGTGTATTCATATTTGTCTGTGTGTATCTGTGTGTGCATGGTAATATGGGAATAACACCTTTCCATTTCTTTCCATGGTCACAAATATTTTCCTCAAAATCAAAATTTTAATGCAAAATGAATACTAAAATCAAGCCACAGAATCAATGCATCACCTTTTGCATCCAGGAGGGATTCTGCCTTTGTTCCCACTACAGCTTCAGAAAATCATTTCCAGAATTCTTACTAGGTCCTGATTTGCAAATTGCTTGATCCTCTTACAAAAAAAAAAAAAAATTCTGGCTTATGTCTCCATCTAATGCAGACAGAAAACTGCTGGAATATTTGTGAGTGAAGAAAGGTCTTATATTTTGGACTAAAATATTCTTGGTGGCTTTTTCTGTGGGGGACTATGTATGTAACTGTTAAAAGAATTATAATAATTTTTATTCTCATAAGACCCCTCCTGTGTGACAAAAGAACAACAAATATCACATCTGCCCATCTACATATAAAATAGGCAATAAGTATATAGATATCACAAGCGTCTAACTGTAAATCTTACAAAGTTTTGCTAGATTATGCTAAATAGAGATATCTTTAGAGTTACATAACTTATCTATGTCATATACATTGTCTCAACCTAATATGTACAGGCAGATTTTTTATTTATTTCTAAAATAAAATAATATTAAACAAACAGTGGTACTCAACATCAAATTTCCCTGAATTACAAAGTGTACATTAACGACTGGTATATTGAATGCCATGAAATCTGCCTGTAATCACTGGAATTTCACTGACTCCACATCTGAACATCATCCAGACTAACTACAAATATTATTTTCCATTTGTAGCATATGTTTAAATATCATGGAATTTATATGGAGAAGATGAAAATCCCAAATTTGAGAATGACATGCCACAAATACAGTTGTGAACTCAACTATCCTAATCTTCTTAAACCGGTCCTGTTAGCAAAAACAAGGTAAAAATGGGCTGTTGTGTATGTTTACACCTGTGTCTTCAATGTCTGTATTTGTGTCCTAATCAATATTTAGAAAAATAAATAAATGAATGAATAAGTAGAAGAGGGGACAGATTTCTCCCCTCCCCAAGTACCCTGTCTACCACTCACAGGATCTGCGTGCATCACTGCTGCATGTGCCTCTTTAACAGTGTGCAGAATAGTGGCACTTGAAAGAACTATCTCCATACTTAAATAAAACTGAAAATGGCAAAGGTTTTTATGTAAAATATCTGTAATCTCTTTCTCAGAAACCTAGAGAGGTGGAGATATGCCCTGGAAAGGAGAGGAATGAAGGTTAGCTGCAGCAAGACAGAATACATGGCTGTGAATGAGAGGGACTCAAGTGGAATGGTGAGGTTACAGGGAATAGAGATAAAGAAGGTGGAGGATTTTAAGTACTTAGGGTCCACAGTCCAGAGCAATGGAGAGTGTGGAAAAGAGGTGAAGAAACGTGTGCAAGCAGGTTGGAATGGGTGGAGAAAAGTGTCAGGTGTGATGTGTGACAAAAGAGTCTCGGCAAGAATGAAAGGAAAGGTGTACAAAACGGTGGTGAGACCAGCGATGTTGTATGGCTTAGAGACAGTGGCACTGAGGAAAAGACAGGAGGCAGAGCTAGAGGTAGCAGAGACTAAAATGCTGAGGTTCTCTTTGGGAGTGACGAGGATGGATAGGATCAGGAACGAGTACATCAGAGGGACAGCGCATGTTAGATGTTTTGGAGATAAAGTCAGAGAGGCCAGACTGAGATGGTTTGGACATGTACAGAGGAGGGATAGTGAACATATCGGTAGAAGGATGCTGAGGTTGGAACTGCCAGGCAGGAGGCCTAGAGGAAGACCAAAGAGGAGATTTATGGATGTAGTGAAAGAGGACATGAAGTTAGTTGGTGTGAGAGAAGAGGAGGCAGAGGATAGGGTTAGATGGAGGCAGATGATTCGCTGTGGTGACCCCTGAAGGGAAAGCCGAAAGGAAAAGAAGATCTGTAATCTCTTTCTCACACACGTTTGAGTCTTCTAAAATTAATCAATCTAACTTTGTAATAATACTTTCACATTTATCTTGAGAAGAACGAACCAGCAAATAAAAAAAACTCCAAAACATTTTTTAAAGCGATTAACCAATAAAAAAACCAACTGTTCAAAGCTTTGTTCATAACTTGACATAGTCGTGACACAAATGATTTCCAGATCCTGTTAGTCAAATCAAATTTGTTGCTCCTTAGCAACATCGCCATCTGATGATAAAATTAAATTCTGCCTTGCTGCAACTGTGTCAACATATTCTTTACCTCCTCATGTAGGATGTAACAAACTATATCAGTTCAGTACAGTTTTAAGATGTTTATACTTTACTGAAGTGCTGGATGCAAATTACAACCACTCAGCATCATTTTAATACTGATGAAGACCGAACTGTCCGTTTCCTCTAACGTCTATACATCCCACCAGCGAGTTTATCCATGTGATTTAAAGGACCATACCAGTCATTTTGCATGTTTGAGCCCAATGTATACAACACACATTCTACTACATACACACACCGACAACCATTTCCCAAATGAAGTACTGGAGCAGAGAATTTTAGAATTGTTTTTCCTTCCTTCTAGACTGCCATTGGTTTTAGTTCATTCCAGCACACTATCAAAATCGACTTGTTGAGATGTGAAACGCTTGAGAGTCTGAACATTTTTACACAGAAATCAAAGGTGTGTTTTACCTTATTTCTTCAAAATAAACTTGAAACTCAATCAGCTGTCAAGTATAAAATTCATCTTTACCTGCATGTGGGTCATGGAGTGAACATCCTGGGTTGTTAAAGACAGGGGAGTAAATCCAGACAAGGTCCTGCCAGGACTCGAACCTGGTACTTCCACCTGACAGGGTGGATGTGTTACCATGATACACTACAGGAGTTTGGGGTCCTCTTCTTTACAGGAACAAGAACAAAAACATAAAGCAGACTTTCAGTCCAAAGTTGGATTTTGGGAGGTATTAATTTGGCAAGTTAATGCAATAAAGATTAATGTTAGATGCTAATTTCAGACATTTTAAGGATCATGATTCTATTAATGTAACATTAACTGCTAATTTAAGTCAGCAACAATTTGCAATTGTCATCATTTTAAATCACTGCCAGTTTGTCATTTTAATGCTAATAAATAAATAACATTAGCTGCCAAATGTGGCCATTTCAAGCCAAAAAAAGGGCCACATTTTAGATTCTATTTATTAATTACAAAAATGATCAAATATTAGTATCATTAGCTGCTAATTTGGCTATTGAAGACTGAACTTAAGATATTTTCACAGTTAACAATACAAGTATTCTTTAGCACAAAGATCAACTTACCAAGACTATTTCTCCACAAGAAATTTGTGCAAAATGCAAGAAATTCGTCTATAAAGTGTGAGAAATTAAACTGTCCATGCTTTGAAATTCGTCCACAAAATGCGAGAAATTCATCCATAAAATCTGAGAAATTAAAGTTGTCCGCAAAATGAAAGAAATTGAGCCATTATTACAAATTTGTCCAAGTTATGAAATTCGTCTAAAATATCCCCAATAATGTAAACTTATTAAATTACACCAACAGTTCATCATGCAATTTAATGTGTAGCATGCTAACATCCACAGAGCAGCAGCTACACTGGTAACACCAACCACCATGCTAACAAAGTGCAATCTGAACCATTAACACACCAACTCACACACACGAGCCATCATTACAATTCAGCAATTAAAAGACAAGAGACTGAATTAAAAGCATCTGCTTCAGTTCAACAAAAAGCCACAAAGCAGCAACACAACTCATTTGCAAGTGTGTGTAGCATAACACACACAAACACTGCAAAATGCACAGCAACAATATAGCATAGCTAGAGCAAAAAGCACAGCGGCAACATGGCAAATACAGTTCAAGTAAAAAAAGAAATTGTTCTTACCTTTGTCGTCTTCTTTCTGGTTATGTGAGAGCAACATCAGATGGTAGTTGCTGGTTCCATCAGGAGAACAAGTGAATGTGTGTGTGTTTTGGCAGCAATATTCAACAGTTCACAGATCAGCAATACAACACAGGCAATTAAGTGTTGCATTCAGCTGGCTGAACTACCTTCCAACAGCCATAAAGCAGCAACTATTGCCAAACAACGGCAACTTTGCTAACAAGTTAGCAGGCATGTTTACATGACAAAATACAAATCAAAGTCTGAACCTTTTCACACAGCAACTCAACGCATCAAACAACCATAAACACAAATCATTCCCATTATTTAAGCGTGTGTAATACAAAAGATACATAGGTTAAATTAAAAAAAAAAAAAAAAAAAAGTTCTTCCTATGTCATCTTATTATAGCATTGTGCAGAAGAGTTCCGGTTGTAGTTGCATGTGCATGCATATTAATGGACAGTTAATAAACAATTCGGCAGAAAGCAGATTAACACCAAAACAGACCATAAACACATGAAAGCATGTGTAAGACAGCATATTGTAACATTTATCCAGCAGCATAGCGACAAAAGTTTGCATATTTAAACCACTTTACAAAAACATGATACAGACCAGCAATAACACAGGTAATAAAGTGTTTAGTGTAGCATTTGTTCAACCATCAAGCTGCAGCTAGGCTGCTAGCACCAACAAATTTGCTAGCAGGTTAGCATGCATGTTAAAAATCAAGATGAAACCATGTGGCCCAAAGTCTGAACTCTTTCACGAACAAACACAGCAACTCAAACGCATCAAACAACTATTAATGCAGCTCATTTGCACGGTTTAAGCGTGTGTAACACAAAGATACACACGCCAGCACATACAGCTTAAGTGAAAAAAAAGTTCTTACCTTTGGTCTTCTGATTGGCTTTGTGTTGTGCTTGCGTGTACATATTAGCGGCAGTATTGACAGTTTATAAAAATTCAGCAGAAAGCAGCGCAACACCAAAACAGACCAGGAACACACGAAAGAGTGTGTACCGCTAATACAGCATATTTTAGCATTGACCCAGCAGCAGCGTAGCGTAGCATCGAGACAGAATGTGTGTTCATAGCATTTCACATTTTCAAAACGTTCTTCGAAGACCAGAAACAGCAAAGGCAACGTTAAAGTGCTGCTAAGGTACCTGCTAACAATCAAGCAGCAACTACAATGCTAACACAAACACAGGATACCGACGTTTGCTAGGAGGTTAGCATGTTAACAACCAAGACAAAACCATACGAACCAAAGTCCGAGTCCTTTCACACGCTGCAACTCAAACACAACCAAAACAACCATGTTTTGACCAAACCCACAACTTAAAGCAACAATTTCAGAGTTCAACAAACCAAACGCTGTTGGTATCAACTCCAAGGAGCAGCAACTAGCTTGCTAAAAAGCTAATGCTAATGAGAACGCAGCTCTAACAAAGTAAAGGTAGGTCCTACCTGTTCCGGGGATCCAGGTGTGAGTGATGAGACAAACAAACCATCCAAGCTGTATTTAAAGAGGCTTCGCCATGATTGGTTGAGGAAGGGCGGGGCATACTTCTATTTTTAAAGAAAACATTTTTCTTAAAACTTTACATTTTTGTGATGGCCAATTTAATAGTTGATCATTTACATATCTTTTCAGAGCTGTATAAATTGTTCATGTATATTTGACCAAGTTTATTTGTGTATATATATGAGCGCTCTCTCTGTTGGTTTAGGTCACAGTCACATGACAAAGTCCAGCGCTGAGGACTGGGGTGCAGGGTCTGGGAATGTAAGATTGTGAGGAAATTACATAAAGTTCATTAATTCTTGTTTTTGATTCTTGTTTTATAAAACCAAAACATTTAAGAGAAACCCACTAAGCAGATTATGAAGCAATCTGAAAAGGAAGCTTTTTACATGCAACTGTAAATACTTATGAAGCAATAATCAGTATATAAAAGTGACTGAATGATTGGGGATTTAGATTCTCAGTGTCACAAGCACAAGTAATTGATTGTAAATTAATTTACCATTAACTATATATACTGTATATAACAAATTTAAATCAAGGTTTATCTCCAATTTAACTTGGACATTTCTGTGTATGTCCTAATAAAACAGTTTTTAAATCTAAACACTTCCCCGTACATATTTCACAATAAAATATCAAAAACTGGGTGACATTTATTATGAAAAGTCAGCAGGATGTATTGAATTTGTATTGACAGTGACAACATCAAGTACAGATGCTCTGAATATGCTAAAACAAAAAAAAAAAAGAGAGAGAGAATCTCACAGCAGCACATTGTGTTGCTGTATTGCTAAAATTAATACTACAGAAATTGATTTTATGATAACTTTATGGGCCAGTACTGATTGATCTTCCACTGATTTATTTATTTGGTATTCATATTGTATTTCTGTAATGTGTTGTTTTTTTGTATCATCCCAATTTTCAAGCAGCTCACCAGAAAAACCCATGGTACTTCTGTTTCCTCTGACATGAAAAGTGTGATAGCCAATAGGAAGGTAAAACATGTAAGAATTCTGAAAATTGAGGAAGGAATGACTGAGTAAAAATGAATAAGCTCTCTACTCTCTTTCAAAGGGAAAAATCATCTTGTTTTTCAAAAATCCTCTGTGGTTGTTGTAGCACCCGCATCAGGTCGAATGATGACTCATTTTTTGCACACGTCTGTATTACATGTGTTCACCAAGTTTGGTAACAATAGATTAATTTGTTTAGGAGATATAGCAGAGGCACATGCTGAATTTTATGTCAGTTGAACCAAAATTATAGGAGTAGTTACAAAAAAACTGTTTTGGAAAATATTCAAAATGGCCAAAAATCTAGTCAGGCTGAAATGGGCCTTGCATACTGCATCTGGCTCTCTCTCTCTCTCTCTCTCTCTCTCTCTCTCTCTCTCTCTCTCTCTCTCCTGGAAAACTTGGCAAATTTCTCACTTTTGATCAGCCCTTAAAAATTAAATTTCCTTAATAATTTCGTAAAATTTGCATGGTTCCATTCAGCTCTTCCAGCACTACAAACACACACATTCTGAACAATTTTTGATGTTGCATTTTGGAGCAATTCATTTCGAAAGTCACTTGCACAGATGTGCCATTGGCAAAATTTCTCATTTAATTTTTGATGAGCTCGAAAAATTTAAATGTACATAAGTAGCTAATTAACTGGGTATGGCTGGATTCAGCATGTCTCGGACTATAAGCACACACATTGTGTAATTTTGACATTTGTAACATTTTGGGGTAATTAATTTATAAAATCCCTTACACCGACATAGGAGTGGCAAAGTTTTGCATTTTTGATGAGCCCTAAAAGTTGAAATTTACATAAGTAGTTAACAAATCTTTCATGGTTGGATTCAGCAATATTAACACACATATTATGAACATTCTTTTACTGTACCATTTTGAAGTAATTAATTTCCAAAGTCATGATAAGCTGTAGTCAATGCATTAATTAGGATGAGCAGTTACTGAAATCAGGTTAATAGCTGTGAACAGAGGCTTGGTTAAAGAGGTTCATATGAGGGTGACTGGTTTTGATACTTTCTAGCAGGAATATGGCGTGAGGTTGATTTATTTAACATGAGGACATTTCAGGGAGTTGATGAGGATGTGGACTGTTAAGCGTAGGCTTAAAGTACTATGGTGTTGGTCAAAGAGGGTTGGAGGTTTGCTGTGGAATATCTGGATGTGGCAGTGAAGTTAGAGTCACTGTAGATGAAGCTACAAAAGTCTTGGACATCTGTCACACACCAACGCATGCCCTTCGCCTTCCATAAAGCTCTGGATGGGGGTGTCCAGTGGGAGANCACACACCAACGCATGCCCTTCGCCTTCCATAAAGCTCTGGATGGGGGTGTCCAGTGGGAGAGGGTTAGGAGTTACCTCTAGTCTTCCTCTTCATGACTGAAATTCCTATTTTTTACCTCCACAGCTTGAGCTAAAATTATCTCAGTTTTCATACAAGAGAAATAAAGATTTGAAATGAGCTACCATATTACATTTTAGGAAATCACATTTTGAGTGGAGGAGGAGGACAAACCCAAATAAATGAATGAGCAGAACAAGAATTTTTATCAGTAGCATGTTTATATCACAATGTCGTGTGAAGCAGAGAGAAGAGTTAAAGTTACTCTGGATAGACAATGACCTGGTTATTGTCAAGTCTTCCCACAGAAAACATCACGCTTAATGTCTTTCATACAAATGTGTTTGTAAGGTGGAAATGACCAAAGATGGCACAGTTCATTTTAAGTGCTAGAAATGCTAGTGTTAAGATAAGGATACTCAAACATGTTCATTTTTCACAGACAAAAAAAGACAATACCAAGGTTTGATTGGTATATCTTCATTTGCATGACACAACAGTCTTTAGTGAGGTAGACTATAACAGTTCAAGAATTAGAAACATTGCTCCTTAACTGACATGTGAAATGACATGAAATAAATATTTCCATGTACAATGTCTTCAAAATGAGGTAGAAATGGTTACAGAGAATGTACAAGATACAACAAAGCTACAACAGAATTACAAAGATAACACTGAAATCCCATTTTCCATTTGCTCGACAGTTTCATTTCTACTTATTTCAGTAAGTCAGAGTTACACCAAGAAACAGTAAAGTACAGCAGGTCAGGTACACAGCTTGTAGTTATATGTAGTGTAGAGCACATTCTTTGTGAAGAGCATTCAATTGTTGTAGCTAAGCGCTTATAGACCTTTAAGCTCTGGGGTAAGCTTACAATATTATTTAACAAGTTGGAATCAGTCTGTATTCTTTCTTCTGCAGACATAGAAACTCAGTCTTGTTGTGATGAGGGTACATTTCTGCACTGAACCACACATTGAGTAAATTTACATGACCAAAAAAATACCTTTTCATCATGGGCTAAGCCAAATTCCAAACTAAATGGAGATTCAATTGCTGGGCATACCTTTGGGCAGGAGTTAGATTTTGTTACAGCCCCAATATACCTAATTTTGCAAAAGTTAATATGGCACAGTTTATCAAGGGGTGGCATAGTGGAGCAACAGAGCTACAGTTGAATTTTGGTAAGATCAGTGACATCCTCCTGAAAAGTTCATAGTTGTAACTGTACATGTTTTCTGATAATGCACATAGTTTGTTGTAATAATAAACTTCTCCCTTCTTCATAGCTCATATCAGAGCTAAAATCAAACTGACTGATAAGTGAAACGTTGAGTGGGATGAATACAAAACACTGATATGGGAAATGCAAATTGGACACTGATAAAATAAACATTTTTAGGCTTGGGTGATTATTAAAGATTCAATTTCACATAGTTAAGACATTTTTCATTAACAGACATAATTTGTATGTATCATGTGTATGTCTTGATATGTCATTTGTTAAAAGTTGTTCATTAAGAGTGCTTTTTCATGTTGACAGTTTGTCCACAAACCATTCCCCCCACTGCTAACTACTCTAACACTTAAAAGGTCATTCATTTCTCCACCAAAAACTATAAGAGAATTACACCTATACATGAAGAAAATATGTTTCATATATCTAAAAACATCATCAATGTACATAATGGCATGTATTGTCCTTTAAAAAAAAAAATCTGAATTACATTCAACATTTTAGGCCTTGGTACAAAAACCTCAAGTTTAATATCCCAGAGCTAAGAAACAGTGTGAACAGTGTGTGTGTGTGTGTGTGTGTGTGTGTGTGTGTGTGTGTGTGTGTGTGTGTGCGTGTGTGTGTGCACATGCATGTTTCCGATTAATTTTGAAAACTCTGTAAGTTCATCATTTCCCTGAACTGTTCAGAGTGTATATTTTATTTTCAACAAAGCCATGACTCCATTATCATCTTGCTGTATAAAGCTCCCTACAAACACCCAAAGGTAATACATACATTCTTATTTTATCATTCTGAGGTAACAATATTCTTCCTGAGTATTCAATAATGTGACTATAAATTGTCCTTTTAGAGGCAAAAAATAAAAAGAACGCATAACACCAAAAGAAAATCAAAGCAGATGAGCAAATTTTCAGAAGAATGTAATGCTGAGTAAAAATGGAAAGAGGCATTCACTTGCATTTATCATCAATTGCAAACTGCATTATACAGACTATAATATCATTGTTATTAATAATAATAATAATAATAATAATAATTATTATTATTATTATTATTATTATTATTATTATATATAATTGTTGATAGATTCTTGCTTGTTTTGTGTAAATTATTTTATATTCTCCCTATTTTTTTAATTTTCTTTAAACTGACCAGATATATTATTCTTGGGTTCTTTAGGAAATATACCTGTTTTTTTTTAAGGTTAGCAATTGAAGATATTCTAGTAAACAAACTTTGAAGATATATTCTGTCATTTTGTGAATGCTAAATATATTTTCTAAAATGAATATAAAATCTTAGATTACTTCCCCATGCTTTCTTCTCCTACAAATAAGCAATTCAAAGGGCGGCTTCATGTATACTATGTAATCATTAAGTAGCTTGGTGCATATAAATTGGACAAAAATAAAGGTAATAAAATGGTTGAGAACAAGAGGCAGAATAGAGATTAGATAAAGAAAAAGACAACAAAGGAGTTAAGAAAATTGAGGAAAAGTCACAAATAAGTAATTTTAGGGGGGTAGCAAGAGCTAAACAGGGAAACATTCATTTTTCAAAGCCATGTAATGCACTAAGCCTAGGAATAAGCTGTGTAAAGTAGCAGTGATTGTGCTGAAGTAATATGGCAGTCTCACCATCTCAGTTATTGCTCTTCTTACTTTTTGGTCGGAAATGATTTTCGTGGTGTGGTAGAACATATTGCAGTCAAAGGCCCTTTACATTTATAATGGCCACAAATAATTACACCAACTTCTAAAACAGCAACATTGCAGGGCTGCTGCCACAGTAGCAGAAAGGAAATAAATAGGATCCTGAGAGAAACAGACACATTTAGACTGTCTTAACGCTATCTGTGTAGATTTTGTCCTAATCTCACCTCTAAGACTTACCTGAGGCTCACAGGCCCTTCTGACTCTTTGGAGAAACATGAACAATGAAAACAAAGACGCGCAAGAAAACCAGTCTTGTGCCTTCTTATGTTCGCTAATGAATTTAAACCTCTCATTGCCAAATCCAATGTTATTCCTCCAAATCTGTCTGGATTAAGAATCCTGGTTTGTTTTTATAAAAGTGAGGGAATCCACGTCTGTTGCTCAAATGCTGACCGGGCTTGTCAGCGCCCTCCAGCGGGGTCCTCAGATCGTGTGTGCGATGCAGGTATCTTCATAGACATCCTCTGCTGCTGAGAAAAGTTGTGTTCCCCTGACACACTTTCTCCTGCTAACCCTGATGGGGGGCTGTAGTCCCCTGCCCCACCATAAGGGGGTGACATCAGTGGCTTTCCAGATTTGTAGGCCTGTGGGTCTGAGGTTGAGCCGCTCATATCATAACCATTGCCATGCCCATTGCTGTGGCCTTTGCTATGACTGTTTCCATGGCCATTGCCATACTTTCTGTAGCGTGAGCCTTCCACCTCTGCTCCTTCCTGTTGTTCTTCTGCCATCTCAAAGGCTTTACGTTTCAGTGGGACCCCTGTCTCTGAGCTCCCTCCAAGGCTGTGGGTTGGGTAGTTGAAACTGCCCCCAACCATAGTGGGTCTAGGGGCTAGAGGAGTAGGGGCACTTAGCCCAGAAGGCAGGTAGGAGGCACTGGGGTGGCTATATCCAGAGGACAGACTAGTTTGGGTGTGGGGGTAGCACCCCGGTGGGTAGTTGTAGACGGGAGTGCTGGGGCTGTAGCTGGACACCAGGGTGGGTGTGGCCTGCAAAGAGTGTAAAGGGGCAGAGGGAAGTGCTGCGCTAGGCTGAGGGCAGTACCCTGAGGACAGATAGGTGCTATTGTAGGCAGGAGGATATTCCTGAGATGATGGGGCAGTGCAGGAGCCAGCCCCACTGTAGCTTGGGTCAGAGGTCAAGTTGCTGCTTACTACTGTCACACTTCCTGTGGCTGGAAGGCCCACATTTGCAGAGCCCACCTTGGTGCCAGTTAATGCCTCCAGTCCAGGATAACACTCCATGCCCTGACCCAGAGCCCAGGGCTCTGATTCAGTTTTTAGGAAAGTTCCCGGCTCTGGGTAGGCTCCTGAAGCAGGACGTTCATAGGGCAGTTCCAGGCCGGAGTATTTTTCAGCATAGCGTTTGAGCAGAGAAGAAGCAGTAAGGGCTGATATGTCATCGCTGGCCCAGGGGTAAACGGCTGGGGCATAGCTGCGACGAGAAGCTGTAGCATAGGGGTCATGTTTGTGAGCAGATGGGGGTGAAGTGGTAGAGGTGACATCTAGGTGCTGCTCAGGCCACTGGGATAAGGGGGCAGCGTGCTCCGGAGACCAGTGCATCTTCAATAGACCTACCAGAAACAAGAACAAAACAGAGTAAGCACACACACTGATAAAATATTAAAAGGTATCAGGTATTTTAAATTGTGAATATATATTTATTTAAATGTTATTAAGGTCATAAACCATATCTGTGATGTGTCATCTTCCAAAACTAACTAAACGAGCAAACTAAGAGTTAGGCTTTATGAATATTTGCCCTCGTAATTTCCTTGGCTAGCTGACCCTTCTCCAAAATCATGTCAGTGCTTAGCCCATGCTCCTCGACACAGTCTCACCCTGGCAGGGGTCTACTGTTCTCAGCGTTATGTGAAGCAGCCAACATAGCCCCCAGCCTGGTCTCCACGGTGATAAGCCTCTGTCAGCCAGTGCTCTGCTCTCTGCCTTTGCCTCTCTCACATTGGGGCCATTGTTGTCTCTCTGTGAGACTCTTAGTTCACAAAGCCACCCCCACCAAGCGTGTGATCTAATTCGGCCCAAACCTCAGGGGTCTGCTGGACAGGGGGAATAGAAGGCGGGGTCTCTGGGTAGACGGGNCCCAAACCTCAGGGGTCTGCTGGACAGGGGGAATAGAAGGCGGGGTCTCTGGGTAGACGGGGAACACAGTTGTTTTTCATTAAACTACGCATAGAAAGTGGACCAACACATCTATGAACATTGTTATAAGTGCACTGTTTGATTGTGTGTGAACATTTTCTAAATTTCACTTGTCACGTGTGATTACAGAAAAGAGAGTAATCCACTTGTTTAATCGTTGAGGGCTTTGATTGGCTTTTGCAGGCCTTGTCTTTTTGAACTGGCATTAAGCTGACATTCCAGGCATTGCAGAGTATTATTAAACTGTCCTGACCCCAGGCCTGAGCCAGAGGGGCTTCCCTGCAACAGCATGGATGGAAGATGAAGGTACAGCCTTGGATTTATTGATTGAAGTGCGACTAAACATTGTTTTAGCATTATATTGTGATGCAGCCCCTCCAAATATGTTATTACTGGAACCGAAATTGCAACATGTTCTCTTGCAAAGGTGGTACACAAATGTGCTAATTTGTGGTAATTCAGTCTTTTGCACATATGTGCACACTGTTGTGTTGTTATGTTACAAATACAAAGACTCTAAACAGTTTGTTACACATTATTTAACTTAGTTTTCTTAAAATAATTGAGAGTAAACTATTTCAATAAATAGCTGTACATTAATTACATTTATTTTAGAGAAAAATGTTCTCATTTGGGGGAATGTCTTCATCTTTAGTGTAATCTGATGTATCATACACCATCTTGCAACATACTGCATTTAATATAATCACATATTGTGGGTATTTGTTTTGTGAATTAAACCAAATCTGAAGGTTTTTAAGATTTCTATTTGGATAATGCTAAAAAAACAGGAGATAATGGCATCAGTAGTTAGTGATCGGGTTTATATATATTATCACACATACACACTCACACACACATGTACATGTACATACACACACAACACATTTGCTCTGACACTGTCTTCATATGGATTATGCCAGGTTGTGTCACATGTCCACCAGGACCACCAGATGGACCTCTAAATGGTCCACATGTTGATCCCTAATTTTAATGATCCTTCAGCCCAATAATCCCACTCATCCAATCCATGGATCCCAGAGCCTCTCTGTCAAGACAAGCTCCACCCTGGCTCTGAGAAATACCATTGCTCCTGGGAAGTCTGACCAATCATGAGACTGGACCTAACAAGTGTCAGACAAACACAGTCAAAAACTTTATAAGGTGACATAGCATACTAAGGCTCTTTGCTCTGAGTTTGTTGTGTCTAATTTTTGCATTTAGAGACACTACGGCATTAATGGACTCTAGCTTAAAGATGGTAAACTCTCCAGTAAGGCTTAGTGCAATGCTTTCAATTTGTTAGTACACAAATGGTGCCAAGAATCTTGAGTGGCAGAGAAAGATATTGCATTACTATAAGGATTTTAAAAGTAAAATAATATATGCATTATACTGTATATTAGAAAATAGATTATAAATTATATTAAAGATTTATAAATGTGACATTATCCATAATTGCACTTTTTAATTAATTATCATTTCTTATGCATTAGGACATTACATTTGGTAAATAAGTCTCTTTAGAAAGCAACTACTAAGCCAATTTGAAGGAAGGAGGGAAGAAGGGACTTTTCCTTGCTGATAACATAATACTGGCTATATCAAATTCAGATGTGATGAATGTAGACACACACACACACACACACACACACACACAGAGTCATTAGACTGATACTCACGGGCCATGCTGGTTGTAGCCATGAGCCAATTGCTTTGCTTTCAATCTACTCCTCTTATGCTGTCTTTACCAGATGGTATATAATCTATCCAAGACATATTCAGCTGTAGTAATTACTGTCTGTGGAACCCTCATCAAAACTGAGCATAATGTGAAAACTGAGCAAATAGAAGGATTGCTTTAAGATCAGCTGGTGGAAGAATGAACTGAGTGGACTGGATGGGGTAAGGACCAGACTAAGAAAACCAGACTAATGAAGGATTAGTGGACACAAAGCTGATGGGAGTTTCAGTTCTCAGTGACAATCTGACAGTCATGCTTTCCTACTACTTGAATTAAAGAAGCATCACCACTGGTGAGCTTCTTTTATCCTTTCCACAAGCTTTAACTTGGATGAAGGGCTTTGTTCTAAAATGATAAAATCACTTAAGACAAAATTAAATTGCTAGATGTTTACTGTGCAAAATTAAATTTCTAGATGTTTACTGTGCAGTATTAGCAAAGGATGATTTAAATAATCAGACATTTGTGACACAAGATATAATTTAAGATCAACTATTTTCTGAAATGTGATTTGATTGAGGGATTTAGATGTCTTATGCTAAAGAGTCCATATGCAGTTTGGCATCAGACATCTTTGTTTAGAAGTGAGGATTTTAGGGATGAGGGTTTGGGTATTATGTGGGATGAGAGAGGGAGCCCCTAACCCTAATCTTGCACCTCATGTTGGCACCCCTCCATTCTTGACCATGCTTGGTTTACCAAGAGACAAAGATAAGTACTAAGCTGGCTTGGTACTATGACAGCGTTCCTTAATCATTGTGATTATCAAGCTGTTGTAAAGCACCAGTGTTTCATCTTCATCTTTTTTTGGCTATTGTACGCATTGGTACATGTTAATGTCAATTTTTGTGCATAAAGATATATTCAGTGTGTCAAGTTACAACCTTAGCTATGCCAAAAGTGCCTATGGCATAACGTGTTATATAGTTTTGTGTAGGTTTGTGCCTTCGCTTTACTCACAATACCTATTCCAAAGAATGCTGAATTAAAACTGACTGTCAAAACAACACATGGAATAGAAAGAGGAGAATGTGGACAGAGGAGGCAAAACAATTAATTAAAATAACATAAATGCCATTGTAGGTGGGAATCAGCAATTAAATGGCATTATGTGCCCAAGTTACCAGGGTTACAGATACTGGCATTCTTTTAATGAGATCTAGTCTTGTGAACCATTTTTTTGTTCTAAAAATGTATATATAAACAAAACACAGGCATGTGTCTCCACTGCAGCAATACAACTGGTGAAATAACTGGACGGTTACTGAATCCAAATGCAGACTCCTGCCCTGCATGTACCATCAATGGACAAGCTCTGCATGACCATGTGGCCCCACTTTCCTCAACCATCAGCGGCCTAACAAGTTATCTATATATGCTTTCATTTACTATTTTTGTAGAACAGTCACAATAGTGGCAAAGGCAAAGTTTGCACTGCAGATAACTTTGCTAGATGATTTTTGTAGAATTAATTTTGTACAGTGATATAAAGAGGTTGTGATCTGTGAGACCACTGAACATGTTGAGGTCACAGAAAGGGGATCAAGCAGAACTGGAAGAAACGGTTGCTAGATTAAATTGCATATATATAAAAAATGGTTGTGCCAATCTTGGCATATACCACAACTATATATGCAGACAGAAAAAAAAAAAAGAGAACTGGAAAGAAGATAGAAGGCAAATGAAGCAGTCTGACCTGATCAATCATAGTCTGTTAGATTTTAGTGTAACCTATGTAGGTACTCCATGATGTTTCATATTTAGAGAGGTAACACCCACTACTACAAACCTAAGACACACACCACAGACACCTACAGTATAGATACCAAGATATGCAAAAGTATAGAACAGCTTTTCAGTGTGTATATGAGTGTAATGATTAGTCTGACACAAACGAGGCTCTGAAATCTGACCTAAGCAGGAAGTGAAGTAAAATTACAACCTCCATCTATCTTCTTTTCAATCACCCAGTCCAACCATAGACTAAGAACTATGTATGGATGCAGCATGGCCTCAGGGTGCAGCATGTGTGTGTTTCAGTGTGTAAAGCAGGCCAAACTAGATGCAGAGTGCATGAAAATAGCAACTCAATCAAGCCAGTAAATAGACTGGCTGCTCTCTGTTTAGCCATCAACACTTTCCAAACAAACCAGTTTCAGAGATCTAATTTTTGTTTCTACTTTTCCTTCAATGAATCTCAGTGTTATCATTAATAGCATGTAATTTAAGGTGACTCTGGTATTGCTACAATTATATTTTCTCAACACATGACTTCCTCTATGGCAAGGAAATGTGATTATGCAAGTCAGGGATGTTTGCTGTGTCAAGGGAAGGTAGCTTGACTTGTGGCTCACTGCATGGTCAGTATGAGCAATTAGGGGTTAATTAGATGAAAGTGCATGTGGGGGAAGGGGCTCACAGGAATGGGATTTGGGGGTTTTGAAGCCTCAGAGGTGGTTGGCTGGATCGGAATGGAGGAAAATCACTTTGGGAGCTGAAAGATCCTCTGTCAATGCTTCTACTCTACTCACAATAAACAAAGACTTAAAGTTCCTGAGGACAGACACACATATTCACAAATGTGTACACACTGACACACACATAAAAATGATCCAAAGTCTCACACAAATATATTTCTAGGATCAGCTTTATGGTTTGCATGCAGTATTTTGCTTCAGCTGGCCAACAGGCAGAGGGAATCTTGGCCATGATTTGGATGAGTCAGGCTGCTGGAATGCCTGGAATCTAACCTGAGACATATTTACAAAGCACATCTCCTCTCCATACTCTCAACACACTGTCCACTTCTAAAGAAGAAGGAAAGACAAAAGGAAAGAGAGAGAACGGGCTTCCTTACAGTGCTGATTAATGACCCTATCAGCTGTTTGCACATTATTGGGTGATTTGTATGAGTTAGGGTTAATTCACAGCATTGGTAAGATCAATATAGAACACATCAGAGGATATTAATATACATCGAGCATGGAACTCAGCAATCACTGTCAGTGAGATAAGGACAACATACACACCATCATGCACATGCACGAACCACTCTCTTTTTCTTTTGCTTACAGAGTAAATGAGGGGTGTATTGTTATGTAAGCAGTGTGGCCACAGTCAAATAGAGAGACTGAAACCAGTGCGAAGGAGGATCTACTGAGGAGAAAGCCCCCCCCCCNCCCCCCGCCTCAGTAGCCCTTTTCTTTTAGGCCTACACAGTCCACCAGGCCACACCAATGTCAGCCAATTATCTGCTGTATGATATCTGCCTCAAGCAGCAGGTATTCTTCAAGGAACAAGCCACATCTCATTCCCAGTAACATGACAATCAGAATAAAGCTTGTTTCAATGTTTTCCAGGCAGTCAGATACATATAAGCCAAATAAAGCATTGTGCCTTAAATATTTTTTCCTTGGTCCTTTCATTCTATTTGCACTTCTTTTCTTTCACTCGAATTATGCCCATAATGTTCCTTCCCCGACCCCCCNTGCTGTAGTAAAGACAGGACTGTGTCCGAGCCTGTGTGGTCAATTTTCCCCTCCCCCACTCCTTTAGCTCACACACATGTGGCAGAAGCTGGCCTGGCCCCTCTTTGCTTATTGTGTCCACTCATATATCAGGCTGCAGCTGACCAGTCCCTCCTCATGTCCTCTCCATCTGCCCTTCACTTTGTGTTCTCTCTCTCTCTCTCTCTCTCTCTCTCATTTTATCACCACCACAGGTCTTTACCATAACATCTAATGAATTGTACTACAATATTGTGTGTGTGTGTGTGTGTGTGTGTGTGTGTGTGTGTGTGTGTGTGTGTGTGAAAACAGAGATGTTTATATGTCCCCCTACGCAGGTCTAATGAGAGGCTGTTGACACCAGGTTACTAACGATCTGAAGAAGCACTTTGCCCTGGTAACTGGCAACTAATTGCCTGAAGCTGTTCATTACACTGTCAGACTATCATCATTACAAACACAGCCCATAATGAGGTGTTAGGTGTTAGAATGTGTGTTATGTGTCTGATTTTGTTACTCTCTTGTTTGTGCATGTGTGCAAGAGTTTGCGTGAGAGCATGCATTGCCACAAAATTTCCCTGTTTGAGATTTGATTGCAGACTTTATGGTTAAAACACCAGTGTTGCAGTGTGTTTATTTACATAAAGCATAAAGACGGTGTCTCTGTGGGAAGAATCTTGCATCACACTGTGAGGCTTTTTCAGGGTGGAATGTGGCATATGTGCGTTAGTAAAACTGTCTGCTCAGACAGCTCCCTCCTTCTCTACACAGAAGGTTTTGGGAAAATTTGGCTCTCTGTTGTTTGAATCTGCACCTCTTGAGTTGCTCTTTAGAATCCAAAACATGTACAAGTAAATCCCTGCTGCATTATTCCAATCAGGCAATCAGGTTAGCGTTGTAATCCTGTTAAAGCTTGGCCTAATCAATAGTCTGGTCAGTCAATATCAGCATATTCATCAGCTTGGATAGTAACCTCTCATGATAGGTACCTATACAGGCAAGTACTGTTGTTTTTCTGCTTTCACAGGCAGAAAAAATCAAACTGTATGCCAGTGTTGCTAATATAGTTTTGTTTTTTTTGTTTTTTTATTATTATATACATATCATTCAGAAACAAAACTTCCATTTTACTAAGTAGTAAGATGGCACAAGCTCTGCGACCTTTTTGTTTATGTGGAGGTGGTGCTTCTCAGCTTACAGGAGTGATAAGAAACATAGTTTCTCTACACTGTTTTTCTGGAGCGTACAAACACAGTAACATTTCAACACAAATGTGTTTTCCTCAGTGTTTGGTGAACACATTTTTGCATAGGAACATCCTTTTTATTAAATCTTTAGTTAAATACAGCAGAAATCTCTGCGGAACTCCTGGGTATGATGATGCTATCAGTTTGCAAAAGCGTACATTTAGCATCCTATGTTGGAGGTGGAATGATGGTGAGTCAGTAGAGGGTGTAGTACTCTTGTTCCATTCCTTAAGGAAAACTTTGAATATAGTCTAAATAAACTGTGTATTCCAACGTTCGACTTCTCAATTTCCACTTCCAGTGCTGCTTCAGGTGCTGTGTCTTTGGACACATTGTAGCTATACTATATTCACACTGAGAGTCTGAAAAACAAACAAAAAAAAAAAACAAGGA